>JBBBDQ010000385.1:4287500-4395000 GCA_037127315.1 Ascarosepion bandense | reverse complement strand
GCAGAGGGTTACATAGAGCGATTGGGTATAGGAAATGTCAGAAGGAGGGTGATAGAGGACTTAGGATGTACATAAGGAGAGAGTTGGAGAGAGTGGGTGTGAGTTAGTGTGTTAGGAGGTGTCTATTGACCCTACATTTATACTCCTGGAGGTTGTAGCCGTCGGGGAAGCAAGCATGCGGTAGGGAATTCCACAGGCGGGAAGTGCGAGGAAAGAAGCTGTTGGAGTAGAAATTGCGGTTACATTTCATCGGTTTCACTGTAAAAGGGTGGGACCTAGTTGCCAATTTAGTATCTCGTGCAAATTTACATCTAGGGGGCACCAGTGATTTAAGTTCGTCAGAGCAGAAGCCATGAAATTATTTATAGAAGAGGCACAGGAAAGCCACGTCACGCCGGTGAGAGAGTGACTGCAGGCAGTCAGCCAAGTCGGAATTAATCACATTACAGATTCTTCGCTGTATTTTGTCAGGAACCCCGAGGAGGATAGCAGGGGCACCCGACCAGATGTGGCAGCAGTACTCAATACACGGGCGGATGGTAGATGTATATAAGTGCAGGATAGATTTAGACGGAAAGAATTTCCAGGCCCTGCACAGAGAGCCAACTTTCATAGCAGCGGATTTAGCCATGGATTCGACGTAGTCATTGCACTTGAGGTTCGCTGAGAGTGTCAGGCCAAGCAGGCATAGAGCTTTACTCTCTGGGAGGCAATCCTGTTCCATATTAATGGGAGGGAGGTGCGGTTGTCTGTGGTGGTTAATTGACAGCAGCTTCGTTTTGGAAGAATTGAATTTTAAGAGTCATTTCTTACCCCAATCCACCATGGATTAGAGGTCCTTTTCAAGCTTGGCAGCGAGGTTCGCCTTGTCATCAACACCAGATTTTTGATCGAGGCGAGAGTAAACTGTGGTATCATCGGTGTACATGCCTACTTGTGATCTTATGGCATCGGGGAGATGTAGATGGAAATCCGACATGATGAATAGAATAAGTAAAGAACAGACAGGAAAAAAAGTGTCTATAATGCAATATGTTTCACTTCAACAAGCTTCTCCAGAGATTTGGTTTTGATTATTATTATTATTGGCAGTAGTATTTTTACTTTTTACTATTATATATTATTGTATATTATTTATATTGCTTAACTGTAATATTGTAATGATATATTTTTATAGTTTTATGTTTATATATTATTACTTAATTTGTTATTGTAATAGTTGTAGTACATAGATATTTAGTATTTTAATGCATATTATTTCATTGAACGATTCTAGCCGTTAACATCTTATTTTTCAAAATTTATTTATAAAAAGTTTGCTTAATACTTTTATACATTATTTCGCAAGAATTTTAAACGGAAATATATTACTTTTTTAGATCAAGACTCATAAACGCACACATTCATACATGATTCTGTTATACACATACATTCATACATGATTCTGTTATACACATACATTCATACATGATTCTGTTATACACATACATTCATACATGATTCTGTTATACACATACATTCATACATGATTCTGTTATACACATACATTCATACATGATTCTGTTATGCACATACATTCATACATGATTCTGTTATACACATACATTCATACATGATTCTCTCACTTTATTTAGAATAGAAAATCGTTCCATCGCTTGAGACGTGTATATCCTGTTTAACATACTAACTTTACAGACACATAAAGACAAACATTCACACATAATCTTTCTCATTTTATCTTTAAAAAATCGTTCCCTTTATTGACACATGTATACAATATTCGCTACAATTTTGAACGGAAATGTATTTCATTCCTGTCATTCACACATACTAAGATTACTGATATATACACACACTTAATTTGTCTATAATTAAAATACGCTTGACACGCATTATTTTTGCTTACATTTATAACAAATATGTGGCATTTTATTACTCCTGGTGCGCACACACAGTTAAACAGATATAAGTTTTTCCTCTATATTTAAAATATTCCTCCATTGTTTTAATTACACATGACACGTATCTGACCAATGAAATCATACCTCAACGTACTGTCTCTGTAGATTTGTTAAAATATTTTAAAGTTTTTTCGAAATCATTACTCTTTAAAAATCTCTGAAGTACATTAAGTCAAACATATCAGATTAAAGACACTTTTTTCCTACCTATTTTTTAATTATTCTATTCATATACATTATCGCTCATAATTATTAAGCCACCTCAGTCTTTTTTAAAAGAAATGATGTATTTCATACTATTTTTAATATTTATTGCCAAATAGAAATAGAATGGTTCTTTTGTTATTATTACTTTGCAAAATTTTACAAGGCAAGGAAGCAAAAATGAACTCGTCCGAATCACCCTAATTTTTCTTCAATCTTTTATTGATTAAACTGCAATATATATGATTATTAAATATTTATAAATT
The DNA here is from genome assembly GCA_037127315.1 of Ascarosepion bandense. Taxonomy (NCBI): domain Eukaryota; kingdom Metazoa; phylum Mollusca; class Cephalopoda; order Sepiida; family Sepiidae; genus Ascarosepion; species Ascarosepion bandense. Next base: position 4,392,569 of record JBBBDQ010000385.1, on the reverse strand, counting down.
CATTTGATGCACATGTTATTGGGCAATATTGCAAAAGAACCATTCTATTTTAATTTACAATTATTCACTTAGCAATAAATACTGATAAATAGTATGAAATACATCATTTTTTAAAACACTGGAGTTGCCTAATAAATATGGCCGGTAGTGTACATATATATATACAAGGTAACCAAAAACATTCTGTCCGTTTTTAAAAGAAAAAAAAATAGAAAACGCTTCACAGTATGTATAACTTATATTTGGTCTTCGGAGTAATCACCATCGGCATCCAGCACCTTCTGCCAACGTGTCTCCAGCTGTTCAATGTCCTTGCGGTAGAACTCGGGGCGGGGGTTGACACAAAGAAGTACGTGAGGGGTTTGCGCAAGTCTGCTTCATTGTTGAAGAATTTCCCACGAAGATAATTATCCAGGGAGTGGAAAAGGTGGTAATCGGATGGGGCAAGGTCAGGTAAATAAGGTGGATGGCACAAAGTCTCCGACCCAAGTTGCTGTATGGTATCCTTGACCACTCGCGCAAAATGTGGCCTGGTGTTGTTATGGAGGAAAAGCACACCTTTGCGATTCAATAGTGCTGGCTTCTTCTGGTGCAATGCCTGTTGCACACGTTTCAATTCTCTAGTGACCATTTGGCCAGTTGGTAGCAGTTCAAAATGAATTACTTGATGACCTGTTCACAAGACACAAAGGGTAATCTTGCGTGGGTGTTATAGGTGGTCTTGCAGTGTGAGGGACATCATCCTGAGGAGACAACTAATGTCTTGAACGCTTGCGAGCTTCGTACAGAACCCACTTTTCATCACTGGTAAGCACTCGATTGAATAAGGATGCAGTACGGTGGTAAGCAGCAATACGCAGGCTGTCACTCGTTGTCCCTTGTAGACCTCCAAAAGCGTTTGAAGAACCCGCTTGCTCAGTTTGTACGTCTTACCTAGGCGATGCAGGTAAAGTTAACTGTTTCATCTGAAACGTTGAACTATCTTGCAATTGCACTACACGTTAGACTACTGTCCTCTTCAATGGCCGCCTTCAGGGCTCCGTCATTCAAGACCTGTGATCGTCCACTGCGAGGCTCATCATGGAGAGACAAATCTCCCGACTTGAATTTTCGAAACCAACGCCTTGCAGTACGTTCATTCACAGCACTATCTTCAAACGCTTGACATATGCGGCGACTTAATGCAGGTACTGATAAGCCCACTTTGAAGTCGTAAAGCAAACAGCCCCGAACAAGATCTCTAGACACTTCCATCCTTCTCACAGATGTCCGGCTTATATCTGATGGCCGGGGATGGTGCGCGTGTTTTCTAAAACGTCTGATGTTCCTACTCTCGGCTGTCCGAATTTGAAAACTATTGCTGCACGCATTTCGTATATATTTCAACTTAATTCAATGACTAATCAAAAAACGGACAGAACTTTTTTGGTTACCTTGTATATTAAGAAATTATCAAATGAAAAATGTGTTATTGAAAATGTATTTGATTGCATGTTTTCCTTTTCTAGTACTTTTTTGTAAATCTTAAACTTTCGACATAAACTAAAAATTATAAGAAAAAGATGACTGAGATTAGATATTAACTGCTTTTTTTGAAAGTTAGTCATTTTATTTTTTCTTTAATTACGAGAAATGCCAGCTTAGGAAACAGTACTTATATTTATTATTTAAACATACTCAAAAATACACATAGACACATTTCTTTCTTTTGTTTTTGGATCTAATGAAACCTAGAATGGCGAAATGCGTAATCAAATCTATTTTCACTCAGACGTTTTACATTTATCAAACTTCCTAAAAACTTCGTCGAGATTCTATATCTTTTTTTTAAACTCCTCGTTCTGGCATCTATTCATATAAGCTCATCGAGTTTGTCTTCAATATGCCATGTGAGTCTCAAACATTCCAAACCTTCTTCTCTCATTATGTGTCTCAGATATTTCACCAGACATTTTCTGAGTCTCAGTATTGTTTTTGTTTTTACTTCACTTAAGTTTTCCTTCGTTGCTTACATATTCAGTCCATGAAATTCTCAGTATCATTCTGTAGAACCACATTTCTGTTGCTTGGGATGAAATTATTCAGTATTGGTTTGTATATTTCAGAGTTTTTCTTTCGTTTTTTATTAAGATTTTGTTGTTTTTTTTATTACTTTACTTAGTCTCTGGAAGACAACTTTCGCTATTCTAACGATTCTTCGAATTTTGTTGTCACATTTTTTGTCTCCTGTTAAAACATTACCTAGATATTTGTTTTCGTATATTAAACTTTTTCTTTCATTGACAACCATACATTCTTTTTTACTATTTTTAGATACCTTATTCCTTTTATTAGTTACTGTGAATACGATCTTTGAAATTGTCATGTATTTCTTTTAAACGACCTATAGCAGAAACGAAGCCTGTGTAATTGTACGAATAAAATCTAAAACAAGAAATTCTGAAGAACAAAGCCAAACTAATTTGATTTTGCTTTTCAAAACTAATTTGACAGTGTACATTGACCTCAGCAAAACCTAAAACTGATTTAAAAAAGACAAAATAATCTTTGTCTTTATGTGAATTTTACTTGTTTCTGAATCTCTTCGCAAAACTTTGAATTGTCAAGTTTCTTTCGAATTACAAAATTAAATCTATGAAACAGTGGAATTTCTACTGATATTGTGTTTGGTGGCTGATGCAAATTCACAGGGTATAAAGCAAACTTCATAGACCCTTGCTTACTTTATTATTTAATTCTCATGACTGTCTCCTTGACGAATACCACTGTATCGAGTAACAATTATCTTTACATCTATTCTAAACAGGAAACCTCAGAGGCAAATACGTTCATCATTTGCAAACACATTAGTTTTTTCCACCTCTGGTCAACAAACAAAAAGAGTAACAGAAATTTAAAAATCGGTAAGGGGAAAAATAGCGACCTACTGCAGAAAAAACTTAGGTTCTATAGCCTTGGTTGGAAACCAGTCTACTGCAGAAAACAATGGCAACCGACTAAGGAAAAAAACTTCTGCCTATTCAGTTATGTTTCTTTCGAGACATGATCATCCAAGCGTGTATCACGTATGGCACCTAACTTACTAACTAAAGGGAATCAGTAAAAAGAGGATCTCAAAATGTCAACAAGTTTTGAACACAATTCCATAGCTTCAATTAAATTAAATTTCAACGTAATTACATGCTTACAACTTTGTCTTGGTACTTTTTTTTATTTTTACTATAAGAATCTTTATACATTGATAGTGTTTTCTTTCGGAGTTCACTATTTGCCTATAGCTGGAACCTTAAAAGGTGATACCACACCGGGTTAGGGTGGACATTTGAGCAACAGCAATTAAAAACATTGAATCTCTCGATTATTACAATTGCTGCCGGATGTAGTTTATCGTCATACCTTGGACAAGCGTAATTCACGAAACAAAAATATCGACGAACTTTTGTAGACATATCTTTATCATTTCTGTTTCTTCCTATCAAAACAGTTCTACACCCGATACATTCTTTGAAACTTAATTTAAACAGAAAACCTGAAAATATAATTAAAAATCTCAAGTTAAAGGACTTTATCTGATATGTGCTAACTAATCACCCACAAAACTGTAAAAGTGAGGATTATGCAGTTTCAGCCCAGATAGGGTTACAGTACTCCATTTCGGTAGGGTTTGGATTTTGTAAACGGCGAAAAAAGAAGCCCCCCCCCCCCAAAAAAAAATTACAGGTCAGCGATACTAAAGCAAAATATAGATATCTGTGAAAGTGTGACACTGAGATCGGAAGGCGCATTTAGATGGACAAAGATGCATTCCAGAAGTTAAGCAAAATATTGCGAGACAGGAAAATTTCGTTGGAAACAACGAAAAGATTACTGAACTGTTACGTGATATTTTCCTCTTATATGGCAGCAAATGTTGTACAATTTCCTCAAAGGTAAAGACAAGACTTGAAGTTACAGAAATATGGATCTACAGAAAGATGGTGAGGATACCATGAACCGAATCGAACCGAACATGTGAACAACGACGACGTTTTGGAGAGAAGAGAAACAGAACGGAAACCTATACTTAACATCAAGAAGAGACAGTTGAAGTTTATAGCACAATAATGAGGAAGGAGGACTCGGAGAATATGATACTCCCAAGGTAGTTTGAGGGAAAGAAGAACGGGGGAAAATAACGCGTGATATAATTGATAGACTTCAGTAAATGGCTGATAGAGCAGGGTTTGGGAGAAATAACAAGAAAAAAATTATCAAAAACCACAAAGGGTAGGAATGAGGGTCATGATTATCTACGTCCTAATGGGACACGTCACACAAAAGAAGAAATATCGGGGATAGTAAGAGAAGTCGGGTATTTTCTGGTGCGGTACAATAACTGAGCATATTTGTCTAGCGCATGCTAAGGTTCCATCCACTGATAATCGATCCGAGTGACAAATTAAACCGTCATCGTGTCATTTCGTTGTATGGGTTCAATACATTATGTAAGATTTTATTATGCAAGAAAAGGCTTTGACAATAGATCTAGTACTGACTAACCGATCTGAATTAAACGTTCCGCCTATATTTAGTATATTGAGTCATAAGTACTTTCCTTTGTATTCCCCTAAACTAAAGTACAATTACATTTTATTAAAAAGAAAAAAGAATCAGGATATTTTTTGTTAATTCACCACAAATAATGTAAAGTTACTTATTGCAAATATTTATTCATCTCCCCCCAAATTCCAAATTTTAAATAAAATTTGATTTTTTGTTATTAATGTTTTGGAACCCTTTATAAAATATGCATTTTAAATCAAAATTTGTTTTGCTTTCCTCACAACAAGGCCAACCCACTAAATGAAAAATTATCAAAAAACCAGGGAGTTATTTACATTTCTTAACTGCAGATCTTATTCGAAGAATTTTTTAAGATAAAAAAAGTCGAATAAAAAATCATTTTTGCTTGTTTATCGGGGTGAGCGCGAACGCAGATTCTACACTTAGCGCACACGAGAAGGGCCACATTTGGGGCGATCGCAAAGGTCAACCCAACCGAACTGCAATTGAAAAGACCTTGCTTAGGAAGAATTTGGTGTGAATTTTAGCAAATATATATTCTTCTTATTTTGGTGTGAATTAATATTTTGGTGTGAATTAACAGAAAAAATCCCAAAATACCTTCACTATTATTAAAAATAACTTCTTGCCACTTATCATCAGTACTTTGATAACTTTTAAGTAACATCCCTCTGGTTTTATTCGAAGAGACTTTAGACAAAATCTTGAATCTGGTTTCTACTAGAGAAGGTTTCTGACATCAAAGCGTTTTTAAGGGTAAAAGAAAACGTAATTCTTTGCATCACGGCCAGGTGAATATGGCGAGTAGGGAAGAATAAAAACTGAATTCCAAAATTTTTCTATTGATGAGCGCGGGGCAATTTGTGACCAACCTTTATGGACAAGTTTTAACTGCTGGATGTATGATTTTTTAAATCGGTATCACCCAAAGCAAGATTTTAATGCCACTAAGACATAAAGGTTACAGGTTGTGGAGAAATTACTAACAGAAACAGTAATAACGAGCAGAAAGAGAATAGGAAGACAGTTATAGCGATTGATAGTGTATTTAAAATTTCGTGGATTTAAGTTGGCGGGAAACCATGAAGCCAGAAGGTAGTTCTACAAACAAGAAAATAAACTGTTAGCATAGAACTTACGGCTATATCTAGCCAGCTTATCTGTATATTTATGAGATCACGACGTCAGTCTAGTACTGCGCTAAAGTAAAATAAAGTCTAGGTATCATAGGGATGAGCTCTTCCGAACAATCACCATGAAAGTATTTATAGAAAAGACACAGGGAGGCAACCGTGCGGTAGTGGAAAAGTAACTGAAGCCGAGGCACCAGATCAGGACGAATGATATTGTTGATTGCTCTTTTGATCTTATCAAGAAGCTTAAGGTAAATAGCCGGGGTCTGAATCATATGTGTGCATTTATTTTTTTAACTGCGTTTTACGAACTCCAAATAAATAAAATACCTCGATGATTCCATTAAACGTACATTATTTTTTAGGTCGGTTATGAAAAGTTCTATTTCCAGTCGAGTTCGTTACATTCACTTACACACAAATACATTTGGGAAAGATATAAATCTATCTTTTCTACCCCCAGCTATGGGTTGAATAGCAGGATAGACTGGGTTTTATAGCTTTAGAGGGTAACCAGTCTACTACAGGAAGAAATGACAACCTAATTAAGGAAAATCTTCTGTCTGGTCAGACATGGATCAGAAGAGACATAATCACTTTAATTTATATAATGTATGAAACTGAACTGATTGACTGTGGAAATTACTCCTTGTCAATCCATTGTCTTTTGCATTGCACATTGTCGTGTGTAATACATTTTTATCACGTTATATTAGGATGGTATATTAGTCATTAAAATTTACTCCCCCCCCCCAAAAAAAAAATTACTCATTACTCAAAAAGATCAATATAAATAAACTATGTGAATTATAGCTTTTTATGGTGGTGGGCAATATTATGATGCAATTAGTTGTCTACGGCTATATCGTGTTGAATACACCGGTTCCCGTGCAATCACCGATATTAAGCAACATCGAGCCTGTTCAATACTTAAATGGGTAACCGTTTGGGAATATCAGCTGCTGTAAACGTAAGGGACCAAGAATGGTCCACCAGTCCTCCAGGTTTAGGGGGTTGGGTGCAGGGCTAACAATCCTGCCCCGTAAAAAAACAGTTTGTTACAGAAACAGCAATAAAAAGTTGCAGCCCAATGCACCATCTGGGCGTGATGGATAAATGATGATGTGAATTATAGCTTTTTATGGTGATGGGCAATATTATGATGAAATTAGTTCGTTTTTTATATTGTAAAAATTCATCCAATTTTACAGAAATTGTTATTTGTATATCAAGGTCTCACGGGTTATAAGAAAGATATAACCTTAGCAGTGTAAACAATAATGAGTAATGTGAACAAAAGTTTGAAAGAAATGAAAACGTTATTTGTATGTCAAATGAGATGAGAAAACTTTATTTAGACATAAAAAAAATACAGAAATTCTATTCAGGAAATGCAGAAATTTAATTAGACGTCAAAGGAAGTTCGAAAAAGGTTATTCTGACGAGAAAGAAAATGGGAAAACTTTATTCAAACGTGAAAAACAGTACAAAAGTTTTATTCCGAAGAAGGGAGAAACTTTATTCGAACGTTAAAGAAAATGCTAAAACTTAATTTAGGCGACAAAGAAAATGGGAAAAATTTAGTCAGATGTCGACGAAAATGGGAAAACTTTATTTAGAAGTTAAAGAAAATGGGAAAATTTTTTCAGAATACAAATGACAATGAGAAAAATTTATTCGAATGCCAAACCAAAATGAGAAAACTTTATTCAGACATCAGTGAAAATGTGAACACTTTATGCTGGCGTCAATAAAACTGAAAAAATCTTACTGGGAAGTGAAAGAAAAAAGAAAACTTTATTCACACGTGAAAGTAAAATCAAAAACATTTTTGTCAAAATTTAACAAAAATTTTCGTTCAATTTGAGAAACCAATCGATGAAATTTGAATATGCTGATTTAAAAAAAAACTCGTAGAAAAACCCTACTTCGTGGTTTAATAATATCTTTAATTTAATTTAATTTTATAGGACTTCATAGTAAACAAATTTATTAAGAAAATGTATTTTTGTTTAAGTTTATCAGCGAAGAATAAATTCTTACTTTAATCATGCAACATAAAATTAATCACGCGTAAATATTTCTTTTTTGGACCAAATTTCAACTTTTTCAAGCGTTTGTTTTGTGATTTGTTTATAGATACTTCATGATAAACTGAAAAGTCTATTCTGGTATGCATGAACACTTAAAGAAAATATATGCAAAAACAATATTCATTTTTATCAAATAAGTACATCATTTTTAAAATCGTATTTTGTATGTTAAATGAGAAAAGTTACATTTTTCTTTACAAAAAATTAATGAAAAGTTATTTTATCAAGTTACGCATCTCCAAAATTTGGTTTAAATTACTCGTTGTAGAGCTATTTTAGAGGATATGACGGGCAGACGGACAGAATCATATACTTTTATATATAGAAGAAGTACCCTGAGCACGAGTGAAAAATAAAATCAAATACATTGTAGTTAGTGAAATTTTATCTTTTACTTTAAAAAATATCTCAATTTTTTTAAAAGAAACGCAGCTTAACATATACTTTTTACGTGTAGTGTAAAAAAAGAAGGTAAGATAAAGTTTTGGATTAATATTTTAAGTTGTGGAATTATGCATAAATTAAAAGCCGATGCTGGTGGCCAGGTAAATACAGAGCATTATTGTTTTAAAACTTTGTACATTTTTATTCAGTGTACAGGTCATGACCAACATGCATTATGTTAATTAGGATATTCATACAATATAATTATCTTCCTTACAGGGAGAGGTTGACGATTGCCTACTTGCAAAAATGTTTTAAAAGTACCAAATTAATAGAATTTAGCTACTCCAGATTTAAATGCAATAAAATATCTAGTCCACATTTAAGTGTTGCATACAAGAATGAATTTTGATCTGCTAGGTAATCTTGGTATACATTGAAAGGGTGCTATAATAACCCAGAATTTGTAAAGGGACAAACCATCTGCATAGAGATAGAAAATCAACTAGGTAAATATACAAAAATATGAAGGGGTGTAAAACAAACATGTGTCTATGAATATGCTGATTTAACCTATACTGTGAGGTGATTTGGAGATAATTATAATTTCTAACAGGATATATTAGTGACAGCCAGGAAAGTGAGGAGAAAGGACTAAGCAACAACTCAAGAAGACAGAATGTTTTGTTGTTACAAAAAACAGTCCTGTAGCGGTTATCGTTTATTCCAATACTTTGAGGTTTCCTTCCTAAACTTTTATTTTCAGTAGTGTGGACTTAACAACAATTGAAAAGAGGTGGAATACATAGTTGTTAGCAAAAGAGACAGCCCGACATGCACGTTACAAATTAGAGATATCAAAATCAAACAATACAACAATATAAATATTTGGGAAGTGATTAACAGGGGACGGAATGTGAGACACTGCAGTCTAAAGGAGCATTGGGATAGCTAAAAAATTCCCTCTAAAATCTAAACAAAGTATTAAGACACAAGAACATTCTGTTAGAAATAAAGAAAAGAGTACTGAACAGTTACGTGATATGAGTTAATTTTTATATGACAGCGAATATTAGATAATCTCATCACACATGAAGAGATTTGGAGCATTATGAATACGGTTTTGCTGAGAAAATTATGGAATGAATATGTGAGCAACGACCAAGTCAACAAAATGGGCACTTATACTTAACATCAAAAAGTGACAGCTGAAATTGCTAAGGCACATAATGAGAAAAGAGGGTTTAGAAAAGTTGTCACTCACAGAGCATACTGCTGGCAAGAGGAACAGAGTTAACTTGCGCATAGCCTTGTTAATCAGCTTGTGTAAATGGTTGGCAGAAAATAGCAAAATGAAAAACTTTGCTAAAATCTTGAAGGAACCGAAAAGTCATGAACCCGGACGTATTAAATGGATATGGCACAAAAGAAGAAGAAGAAGAAGAAGAAGAAGAAGAAGAAGAAGAAAGTAATTATCCTGCACTAACAGAATTCTGATTGACTACTTACGTAAATTTGCAACTTCCCTCTTTTTTTTAATTGAGATGCTGAGAGTCTTAGACAAGTTGGAAGTCAAAGTGATGAATGAAATATACAAAAGCAGTGAAATACCGGGAGACTTTTCAGAGAAACCACATCAAATGAATACGAATTCGACCTGACAGTCAACAGGATTCTAATGAATACTTTTCTTGGGCAGATCTGATCAGAATGCTTTCAGAGAAGCGAAGAACACAAATGCATAAAAATCTCTACCTACACATCATAGATTACATAAAGATATTTGGTACGATACAAGATGCCTACTGTAATAGTGAGAATGCTTGATTTTAAATTAAAAAATCATAGAGTTACTGAGAGCCTTCAACAATGTTGTAGCATGTGAAATATTTGACAATGGTAGGCATTTAATTGATCAATTTGCCAAATTCTTCAAAGAGCTCTATTCATAAGCATCCTAATAATTCTATTTATTATGTATCTTATCAAATTGATTTTCTATGAAATTTCTGTTCATTTATCACTGTTTTTATAGTGAAAGTACCAAAAAAAAAAATATATATATTCATTCCTGGTAGGTCATATATTTTGTTTATGAGTTGGGTTATATCAGGCTACAGAATATTACACAACTACTATGAGTTTCACCGCTTTTTTCGTCCTCAGCTTAGCCAATTTTGTACTTAATTCAAGTTTTAGTATCATGCTTTTATGTATTGACTATTTCTATCTCTCTTTTTTTAAGATATTCCCTCTGTGTTAATTCTTTGGTTATAGCCTTTTTCTTTCTCTTTTACGAAAGTTTGTCTTTTTTTAAGATTTAGATATCTAACCAAAGACCAGTTTTTGTATTTTATTTTGCCTTTTTTTCTTTGATCTTTTTGTATATACATCGCAATTCCATATTCTGCGTTGTTTTTTATTTAATTTTAATGTCTCCTTATTTCTCCTTAAACAGATTTGGATTTATTTCCTAACATGTTTATCTAATCTAATAACCTCGTTTCTTGATGTATTGATGTATTTCCTTGATTGAGTCAGAAATTTAATTTCTTTGGAAATTTTCGCAAACTGCGACAAATTTGCAGAGCCGTAAGTTTAAATAACCACATATCTACTCTTCTGCCTCCTATCTTATGCACTGTCGCTGACTCTGTATGCTTTTGAATGTAGCTATCCGAATCGGTAGCCAGCTTATCCAGGCCATTTCATCAACTGTTTTCTGTCAATGAATATGCTGAAGTTTATCTTCATGTCATAAAGCCAATGGCATTGGCAGGCACACACTCTCAGTCTTTTTGAAGGCCAAATAAATACTGGGTATTTATGAGCAGGGCATCAATAAGTATATAGCTGCATGTTTCTTATCTTTTCTGGGGTGTGATTTACTGGTGGCGGCTTGAATGACGCTGTAATTGCCCTTGCAGGCCATCAACGGACCATTGCTATCGCATTGTTCTGGGCTGGTTCGTTTTCATCAATGCTTCTGTAACTTTTTTTTTACATATAAGTGTGTTAACTTTACGCAAACCACTTCATTCTCCAGGCGAGGTCGTCTACCTGCAGGTTGGTTTTGAATTCAGAGTTTTTCCTTCTCCTAGACCGTTTGCAACTCAAGGCTATAGAACCGAATCTGTCCTGTTATTTATCCATAGCTTGTAGGAAGAATAGATGAATTACTACCTTGCCCACGTGTATTAGTAGGTAAGTGAATGTAATGACCATAAATGAAATTCAAACTCGGCTCTTCGATTCCTCAACTCGAGCAGCTTTCCATTACTCGACCTTTCCTCCAGTTGCTTGTTATTGATAGAGGATGGAAATTAGAAATCGGTAAACAATTTCGAATTCCAGTTGGGTTCGTTACATTCCCTTTGAACATTTTAAAATATATCTCCTTTTCTTAGGTATTGGTTTTAAGTAGTAGTATTTGTAATGGAAAACAATGCTATTCACAAAACATTATTAATTCACAAAAAAGTTCTTTTCACAATGCAAAAATATTTCGGTTTTATATAACCCGTCAAGGGTTGATAAACCATAACAACTAATGAATGAATCAAACAATTATTGTATGAATTATATGCTGCATGCTTTAACAATCAAATTAACTAAACGTTTACTACCTTTTAGTTCATATGATTTTGCTGGGATAAGCGGTTCGTTGGCACATTTATACCATACCACATATGCTCACGTATGAAGATCCTGTCTACAATGTTTGTGATACCGTCATTCTGCAGTATATGTGTATGTTATATTGAGTCACACTGTGACACTACAGTTGTGACAGGTAAATACAAAAGTTAAATAATTATATCTCAGTCTTATTTTTTTTAAGATTTTGTAATCAATATTATAGTATGTTAAAAAGAGGTTATCGAAGCAGCTGCTCACAGGAGACAAACGAATAAAATAGAAGGCGCATAAATGAAAATATTTGAGGGGAAGTGCTGTTTGACCGAACGTTGACAATTTCCGTTTGAAGTCTTGTATAAACAAAGTTGGTATTAAGCGTAGTTCCGGCAGCTCGTTAGCGGGTGCACGCTATCAGTTGAGAGAGGATCTGAAGCTACGCGTCGTGACGATGGGAGGTGGTAGAAGAAGTCATAGTTCTCGATTGTTGAAGATAAAAGGTAAACTGTTAAACTGACAGCGCATCTACTTACCTTCACACACAAGACCGTATACATGAATACTCGAAATAAACAACTTAACATGATACGCGTTTTCATTAACCACCGCTTTCGTGTCCTTGTGATCAGACAAATGCACGTTACCAGTTTTTAACATAGCAACGCAAACGAAAATCGAGATGCAATGTGAGTTAGTTTTCTGGTTAGTGAAATGCTTAGAAAGTGTTTCGTTGCATGTCTTATATGAAAATGAAAAGAAATATTCAAAATATATGTAAAACAATAACGTTACATGCAACAGTAAGCCTTTATTCACGCTTCCACATCACAACATATGTGACACAAGGTCGAAGTTTAATGAAAATTCCATAATTGCTCAAGCTCTCTCGCCACTTCTCTTTTTGGGGACTCTTCAGGCGCCGAGTAATGCTCCCAGCTCTCTTCTCGAAGGCGAGTTAATGCTTGTAGGGGATGGGTTCCTGGGGTTTCAGCTGGTATCTTTTCTACGTCGCCGGAATATAGTTGCTCTTTGTATATATTTAGGGAATCTTGATGAAATTCAAAGAAGTGGAATATATCTTTCCATAAATACTTTTCTGGTAATTGTTGCGACTAACTCTCCTCTACGGTACATAGACTTCATGAATTTAAAAGCTGTACTAGATTGACAACAAGGTCTGATCAGTTCACATTTACATTGGCTGGATGTAGCCATAAATTCTACGCTAATTTTTTTTACACTTCTAGCTCCATCTCTATTCTTTCCAGCCAATCTAAACTTATTTATAAATGGAACTTTGTCTGTGTGTGTGTGTGTCTGTGTGTGTGTCCGTTACCTATATACTCCGAAACGGCTGAACCGATTTTCTTGAAAATTTACACACTTGTACTATAAGCGTCTGCTAGGTTTTGTGTCGAGGTATAAATATCGAAAATCGATAATCGAAAAAAATCGGGTTATAGAAGGAGTGGTCTGATTTTAATACACTCATAGACAAAGACATAAGAAACGATATTCAGAAGTTTCGAGGTTGCAGTTCTTACAATAGTGCAGAAAATTGATAATATATATATAAGGCAAGATGTTAGTGTGTGTGTCTGTTTATCTGACTGTATGTCCTTTATACAAATTCACAATTTTTATCCGATTCTCACCAAACTTCACACAAATATTTTTAGGCTGAGTCTGAGCTCCAGGACCATGGATTAGTTTTAAAGCTTTCAGTACACCCGAGCAACGCCAGGCTATACTGCTAGTTTTGATATAAAAATGTGCTTCTCTCGTTCTGGATTTTTAATGTTACTCTATTTTATTATTCTTTTGCCCTTAAAAACTCTTTTGTATCATAGCAACTTTACTGCCTTGTCTTAGGTGAATAATGAAAAAAAAAAAATCTAAACTAGTAAGGGTAGAAAAACTCATTAAATTTCCAGAAAGTAAAATATGAAAATAAATTACTTATTTGTATCTTTTTCATATACAGAAAAGTTTAATATGATTTCAAGATGTCCATGGGTGTAGGTTAATTTCTGAAAACAGATACATTTTCTGCATTCTATTACATGAACTGATAGAGTTTTTATTAAGAAAATTATATGTCTTGCTTCAGTGTCTTAAGTCCCTGTCTAACTGTAATAGACATGCTAGTAATATTTTATGATTTGAATGTCAGTAAGTTTACTGAAGAGGCAAATGAAATATACGGCGGCACTAAAAAAAAAAAAGAATTTTTTTTATAATCCTTTCACCCCAAGCAAGGCATTTTACTGCCACTATTGCGCAGGGGATTACATAGAGGGGAAAGTGGTGAGAAAGGATGGTTAGATATAGGAAATGTCAGAAGGAGGGTGATAGACGGGTAAGGATACCGAGAATGAGATGGTGAGAGTGTTGGGAGAATAGATGCAAGTTAGTGTGATAGGAGGTGTCTATTGACCTTACATTTAAACTCCTGGAGATTGTAGCTGTCGGGAAAGCAGACAGGTGGAAGGGAATTCCACAGGCGTGAAGCGCGAAAAAAGAAGCTGTTGGAGTAGAAATTACGGTTACATCTTATCTGTTTCACTGGAAAAGGTTGGGACCTAGTATAGAAACAAGGTGCAAAAGAATACAAACTCTTCCAGACAATCAGCTTGATGAGTCACGTAACTAATCGAATCATAAGAATTCTAATGAATATATTTCGTGCCAGAATTAGATTGGAATATGGGCAAGATCATAAAAAGCATTCCAATCATAAAAATTATATGTCTTGTTAAAGTTTACGGAACAAAAAAAGAAAATGAACAAAAAAGGTAATGATTATGTTTATAAAAACAAGCAGTATATATTCAGAAATATCTAATATGTATGCAGAGTTATCTTAGGCCACGTGTTTCAAAACTGATGAGGACCTACTTGGAAACGCTTAAAACATCATCTGTATTCACCAGACATTGCCCCGTCTGATTATCACTTGTTCGGATCGATGGTACGTGACTTGGTTGGGCAGCACTTTCATTATAATGAAGATGCCAAAATTGGGTTGATTCGTGGTTAGCTTCTAAAGACGTGTCGTGTTTTCAGCATGGACTTCACATGCTGCCAGAAGGTGAAAAATGTAGTGGCTAGCCATGGAAAATACATTCAGTGACATATTTTTTACTAACTTTTGATAATAAAACATTGACTTTTCATGAAATAATCAGCGAAAACTTAATTTATTTAGGTCCTAGCAAATTTAATTTGCATTTGTTTCCAGATATTTTCTCGTAAAATGTAATTAATTTCCAAATGTCTTACTGTTTAAAGGAATACAACTTACATTTGTTTTTATACCAGTTCGGAGAAAAAGTAATTTCTCTCAGCACACCTGATTTTTCACTCATCTAAAAATCAGCGAGAGAATATTCATGGTCATAACAGTAAAATAAAGTTAGTAAAACAGGAACGCGTCTTTGGTACCCGTTTAAGTTTTAGCCAAAGATAAAGAAACTTTAATGATAATCAATATGAGATATAGTAAATCTGAGAATGTGACTGTCAATATTTTGCACTCAGTTAACTTCTATAATATGACACTTTTTACTATTTACGGCGTCTTATTTTTGGTATTTTGGCGCACAAAGGAAGTATATATTCTTAAATAAAAAGAGCATTGTTGTAAATCGCACTTCCATGACAGTTGCTATATAACTAATGGCAGAGAGAGAGAGAGAGAGAGAGAGAGAGAGAGAGAGAGAGAGAGAGATTTCTTTGGAATCAATAGAGTTCTGAAAATATAAAAATCGAGGTGCTCTAACATGAAATGTTCATTTGCTGTTCGGAACGATAAAAGTTGAAGCTCGAACATGAAAGTTTTGTTCAATGTTCGGCCGGGAGGAAAATGTTAGTGAATTGTCTTCTTTTACAGCTTAGGTGTTAAAAATGCATACGCATTCATTTGGCTTTTCCGACAATATTCTTTTACAAGGAAATACAAAGTTAGATTCATTGAAACATCAATTTTGAAAAGAATAAGCCTGAAGGTTTGTATTGACCATTTATCATAATATTCGAAGCTTGGTTTCCTAGGATATTTTTAGAATGGTCACATAAAATAATTATTTCTATTTCTATTTCTTTTTTTCAGATCTATCTATCTGTCTATCTATCTATCTATCTATCTATCTATCTATCTATCTATCTAGTTTTCTTTTCTGATCTATCTATCTATCTATCTATCTATCTATCTATCTATCTATCTATCTATCTATCTATCTAGTTTTCTTTTCTGCTCTATCTATCTATCTATCTATCTATCTATCTATCTATCTATCTATCTATCTATCTATCTATCTATTTAGTTTTCTTTTTCTGCTCTATCTATCTATCTATCTATCTATCTATCTATCTATCTATCTATCTATCTATCTATCTAGTTTTCTTTTCTGATCTATCTATCTATCTATCTATCTATCTATCTATCTATCTATCTATCTATCTAGTTCTCTTTTCTGCTCTATCTATCTATCTATCTATCTATCTATCTATCTATCTATCTATCTATCTGTCTGTCTATCTATCTAGTTTTCTTTTCTGATCTATCTATCTATCTATCTATCTATCTATCTATCTATCTATCTATTTTCTTTTATCTAGTTTTCTTTTCTGCTCTATCTATCTATCTATCTATCTATCTATCTATCTATCTATCTAGTTTTCTTTTCTGATCTATCTATCTATCTATCTATCTATCTATCTATCTATCTATCTATCTCAGTTTGTTAATATTTGTATATGTAGCTATCTATGTTTGTTTTAGTAAGCTTGCTAGCAAAACCTCAGACTGTTGGTCACTCGCTGGACAAATTACTCATCAGAAACGTCACCTTCAGCAAGGGAATAAAAAATAATGAAATCAGTCGTACTCGAACAGTAGTGGACATTTCACCTAGTATGTGCACACTTTTTTATGTATCGTTCATCGAGGAATAAAGCAATGTTCATGGGTCACAAAGACTTTGAATAGGATCCTGTCACGTATGAAAAACTCAAAATATATAGCCGTAAACTGTCGATGTTAAAAATTAAGATGTCACTACTAGATTTGATCTACTGCGCAAATAATGTTGCAACGCTTGTTTAATAGGACAGATCTATCTATCTATCTATCTATCTATCTATCTATCTATCTATCTATCTATCTATCTATCTATCTATCTCGGTTTGTTCATATATATTTATGTGTCTATCATGCTGCCCCACTTGCTAATACTTCAGCACGATCATGATTCTGCACAAGCCCCTATTGCATGTAGCCCTTTGCTAAGCATCCCGACATATATTCCCACAAGTTAGACAGTTATATGCCTTTCCTTTCCCTGTCTTGGTCTCAAAATAATCTTTGAGCTCCCTTCCTCATTATGTCTCGAAGAACAATAAAGCGTCTTTTTCTGATTCTTAGTACTCTTAGTATTAGTGTGCTTTTTTTTTTATCTACGTTGATTACTGCCTACTTTCATTGTATTCTCAGCATCCTTCCGTAGAACCATATTTCTGATATCTTTCTTTAAATGTGTGTAGCACATTGATACTATTTCTATTACTATAAAAAAGAAACTAAAAGGAAAACGAATTTTGTATGGGTCATACAGTAAGAATGGGATTTTCTAGAATCGCCCTGTTTACACTCCTTCCCGTTCTTTTGAGCCGATATGTACTGCGTAACAAATATACAAAGACGCATTCCAAAACCTAAGTAGAGTATTAAGAGACAAGAAAGTTTTGTTGGGAACTGCACTGTTATATATCTGTCCTTCTATATGGCAACAAATGCTGATCAATATTTTCAAAAAGGAAGGGACGATGCAACAGAAATGGGGTTCTAAGGATGTCGAACATGTGAGCAACGACGAGGTTTTGGCGAGAATGAGAATAAAAAGAAAGCATATAGTTAACATCAAGAAATGATTGTTGATGTTTTTAGTAAATATAATGTAAAAAGACGGCTTGGAAAATCTCATACTCACAGGGCGGATATATGGAAAGAGATAAAGCACGTGAAATACTTAATGGGTTTGAACAAATGGATAGTTGAGCAGGGTTTTGGAGAAATATCAAGACAAAATATATTAAGATGTACATAGGGCAAGAAGATTTGGAGTATCATGATCGTTATAGGCCTGAAGAGATAGGGCACTTAAGAAGAATTTTAGTTATTCGAATTCACCCGAGGATTATCTATCTAGATTACAACCACTTCACGTTGAAACATCACTTCCTGTACGATCACCGGAGTTAAACAATGTCAAGTTTAGTATCAGGGTGATCGCTTTTATATACCGGGTACTCGAAGCTTCGATTTGTCGGTAGAGTAATGGATAATGGCTCGGAAATGTGAAGCGGAAAGGCTAAGTTCCAATTCAAAGTGGGTTCGTTACATTAACTTATGCTCATATACTCTTGGCAAAGGTCGTAATCCACTGGTTTCCCACCCCAGCTACGTGTTAATTAGTAAAACTTGTTTAACTAAATAATCTAAAAAAGATGTTTACCATCTAAAATATTTACTGGCTTTGAATATCCTTCAGATAGTTGATAAGCAGTAGAAATCATACTAATCAATTATTCACTCAATCAATGGAACAATCAATATCTATCTATCTATCTATCTATCTAGCTAGCTAGCTAGCTAGCAGGTATATCAAATACTTCAGGGATTTGAACTTTGCTAGCTTACATGTTTCATCATCCGTCAGAATAAGGAGGGATAGAGACACCTGTTGGGAGGTGGGACTCACTGTAAAAAAAAAAAAAATACTATGAAAAATAGACCTAAAAAAGTGGTTTATCATAAAAAAAAATCAATGCAAGCAAGTCAGGAATACTACTCCTTACATATACATACTCATATATAATTTTAAACGAATAATTAATTTTATACGATATTATTTTCTATTATTTCATATATAAAATAAAGACAATAAATTACCGTATATATTTGCGGCTTTTTAAATAATAAACAAGTTACAAACCACAAACAGACCCACAATTATTTTCACTCCGTAGCTTATAAAATAGTTCGAAACACAACTGTTACTTCCCACAAAATAACCGTATATATTTTCCATTTTTATTCTCATTGAGGCCGTTAGTATTCTATTCGTAAATTATTTATACCAATACATTATTTTTTCATCATGTTTTCAACTGAGCCCCAATTTTCTAGTTTTTCTTCCTAATTTAAGATCTTATTCTTGTGTCAATTTTCTTTGCCAACGGCACTCTCCGATAAAGTGTTGGCCAAAACGAACCTCAGTGTTTTTGTAAAAGATGTTACTCCTTTTCAAATACTTTTAAGTTCCGGGGTATCAAGTCTTTATTCAAATATACATATATATATATATATATATATATATATATATATATATATATATATATATACACGTTATCCTACATTCTAAGCACGACTCCGAGATTGATGCATTATGCAATGAACTCAACGTTTTTTGATTTGAATTATTATTTTTGGTATGTATGAACTGTCTGATCATGCATACGTATGAACAGACGGTTTTTCAATTTGAATTACTATTTTAGGTATTGGTGTTGGTAAAGTTAAGGTTGCTATAAATTAAAAAGATCGGGCGTTCTAATATATTTACTTATTAAATTAAAAATCACTTAGTTTTATACCGCAACGGAAAAAAAAAGAGGATAGGAAACAAAAATTGTGTGAAAGAAAAGAAAACATATTATAAAAGGATTACGTTGAAGGAGCTGTCACCAGGCTTGTTTATAGAACAAAATATTTCTTTCTAAAAAAAGGGAAAAATAATAATAAACTGAAAAATAGAAAACAGGAAAATGAACTAAAATGAAATAAATAATTACGGACAGACATACGCACATAAAAATGCAAAGACGCATGTACATATGTTAGCGTGCGTAAACATACACATAAACATAGGCATACATGTGTACGAATACACGTATAAGAATTAATATATATATATATATATATATATATATATATATAAAGTACGTATATTTTGGCAGCATCTTTTCTTTTAAACATGTATTAAACGATAGAGACAACTTAGTCTTGCAGATTTTCTTTTGTATTTTCTCATATTTCTTAATGAGGCTTTTTATTTCGACACATTTTCTGCTACAAGGCTATTGTTGATGTGTAAAACTGTAAAACTGTAAATTTGACCCTGATGATGAACGATGACGTTCGAAAGTACTCGGTTAACCTATGGACAATATTTGCATAAATATAATTCAGAAATAAAAAGCCTCATTAGAAAATATGAGAAAATACAAAAGAAAATCTGCAAGACTAAGTTGTCTCTTTCGTTTAATACAACGTATGTAATATATATATATATATATATATATATATATATATATATATATATATGGTTTGAAGATCATCATTTGAACTGAGGAAGCTCAGATGAGTTGTAGGGTGAATAGATCCAATCTACCTAATCAAGGATACAGAGTTTATCTATCATATATGTATGATACATGTGAAATGCTGATCTCAAGAGTCATCTCAGGGGACGCGGACGCCGAAACAAAATGGAAGCCATCACAAATGATGTGAGGGGATGAAGTAGCAGTTCTCATCTAAATAAAAACATTTTTGCATTTTTTGTTTGTGCTTGCGTTCGTATGTATAATGAGTATAAGCCACAAATATTCATTCAATCAATCCTTGTTCCATATAAGAAACGTGTAGTCTGTTATCTCATTTAATCAATTTTTCTTGTTTTGGTGTTGATGGTAAAAGAACTGTCCATAATTTTGTAGGGGTTCTTTGCTTTCGATTGGCTTCAGTTATAATCTAAATAAAAGAGAATAAAATGAAATTATTAATCCATTCAGTGTTACCTGTCATCCTTGGAATGATTGTAAGTTTAGAATCTTTGTGACGTCGGGTTGTCATACTGTAGTGTGGATTCTGAGAATTAGAAATCCACTTTAAAATACATACTTTAACCTATTAGATTTATAATGATTCAGTAATAAGTACCATAGGTGATACACGCTTTGGAAGATCATGTCTCGAAAGAGACATGACTGACTGGGCAGAAAATTATCCTGCAGTAGGTTGCCATTGCTTTTTACGGTAGACTGGTTGCCAGCCAAGGCTATAGAACCCAATCTCTCTTATTATTTAACCTATAACTAGAAGGAAGACAAGGATTAATACCTTTCCCAAAGGTATTTGTTCGTAAGTGAACGCAAGGAATTCAATTGGAATTCGAACTCTGGATTCTGGAATTGTTTTTCCGAGTCGATATCCACTGTACTACAACGCACATCCTGATTTATAATCAGATATTTTAAAAATAAGTTCCCTAAAAGAAATGTTAAATCTTGTCAATTTTGGTCTATCTCAATTTAATTTACTTATTGTTAATCTTATTTCTGACATACGAACTTATCAGAAATACTGTTAAATGTAAATATGAGTAAATGTTTGAATCATCAGCAAAAATACTGAATTTAAATCGTCAGCAAAGATACTGAATTAAAAATTCATGCCTTCTGGAAGGTCATTTAAGAAAATTCGAAACAGCGTAGGTTTAATGATAGAACTCTGTGGGGACACCTGCATAATTGCCGAAGGACAACTTTCATTTCACGACTTGAAAGATTGCATCAGTTCCAAAATTCGACCAGAATCCTAACCTTTCAACTTGCGAAAATGTATACGTCGAGATGACACGAGGGGCGTTTATGTCAGCGTTTCACAAACTGGGAGAAAGTTCTCGCTGGAAGGACATATAAAGCTACAAAGCGGGAAATAATTACACTGCTTACTTTTAGATGGATTTTCACATGTCTGAGTGAATGTAAGCATATTGTAGATGGGTAGCAATGTGTGTAACAGCTTTGGTAGATTAGTAACAGGTTTGGTAGATTAGTACATTTTAAAAATAAATTAATGAAACTGAACAATATGTTTTGAGTACTATTCTTATTAGACACATGAATGAGGAACTCTTGGTGATTAAACTCAGTTCAAGGGGAAATAACAGAAAACTGTTTGGGAACCACTGGTCTAAAATATTGAACTGAACTTGCATTCATGTACTATTATATGTAAACACATTATATCAACACGTTATATATAATTCATGTACTATTATATGTAAACACATTATATCAACACGTTATATATATATATAAACTACCGGCCATAATTATTAGGCCATTATGTATTTCATACCATTTTTAGTATTTATTACCCAGGGAAAATAGAATGGTTCTTTTGACATTATTACTTTCCAAAATTCTACAAGGTAAGGAAGCAAAGATGAATTCGTCCAAATCACCCTAAAACTTGCATAGTCTTGCTGAATTCGGTAGTAGGATATATTTTTGCTTTCGGTTCGCTCTCACTAACTTGTGTTCTAATTATCTGACTCTGTCTCTCAGAGTCAGTATTTATGCTGTTTGGACGAGTTCAAGTATCCGCTTGGAAAGGTATGTTCATCTACATGACAGCTACTGAGTGAGATTGTATGAAATTAAGAAGAGGATATAAGTGCTCGTTAAGAGAATGTATATGATAGTGATTTGAAGATTGTTTTAATAATCATTTCACCCCAAGTAAGGCAAAACCGCCACTGGTGCGAAGGGGATTGCAGTGAGAGAAAAGAAACAATTTACAATAGTTCTCAATGAATTTATAAGAGCTAGACGGGAAACAAGTAGATAGCAAATGGCAACTGACGTTAAACTTTGAGAGAGTGTAGTTATCAGGGAAGCAAACTAATGAAAGCGAGTTCCACAAACGGGAAATGTGAGAAAAGAAACTATTAAGTGGTTACATTTAACTATTTCGACGATAAAAGTGTAAAAACTTTGATACCAATTTTGTAGCACTAATAAATACATATATTCGGAGAATCATGGAAAAAGTTTCGTCAGAGCAGTTGCCAAAAATATAATTGTAGAAAATAGAGAAAGAAACCACATTACATCGGTGCGAAAGTGACTGAAGGCGAGCTGCTAAATTAGGATCGATTATATTATAGATTCTTGTTTAGATTTTGTTGAAAACCTCAAGGTAAGCACCCGACCAGATATGGCAACAATAACCAATGCACGGACGAATGGTAGATTTATAAATGTGCAAAATGGATACTGATGAGAAAACATTCTTCGCCTGACAGAGTGATCCAACCTTCCTAACAGCAGATGCAGCTATGTATCCGAGGGAGTCATTCAATCTGAGGTCATTTGGGAGAGTAAGGCCAAGAAATCGAGGTGTGTTGCTCTCTAGGAGACTAGCATCATCCATTCTGATGGTAGGCAGGGAAGTTAATCTATGGTGGTTAAAGAAAAGTAGCTTCATTTTGGAGGTATGAAAAATTTATGAGTCATTTCCTATCCCATTCAATTTAAAATCTCCGTAATAATATCGGGCTAACATATCACGTTAAAACACCGGTTCTTGTACGAAAGGCAATGAGAAACTACGTCGAGCCTGATCAGTACATAGCTGGGTGACCACTTAGGAATTCCAGGTGCTAATCCCAGTTAGATTTGCTTGATTATATTCACTTACTTGCAGATAATTTGTGGTGCAGTGGATATCGGCTCGGAACGAGAAGCCGGAGAGCCGAGTTCGAATTCCAGTTGAATTCATTGCATTCACTTACGCGCAAATACCCTTGGGAAAGGTATTAGTCCGTCTCTTCCTTCCAGTTATGGGTTAAATAACAGGACAGATTGGGTTCTATAGCCTTGGCTGGCAACCAGTCTACCGCAGAAAGCAATGGCAACCTACTGCGGGATAATGTTCTGCCTCAGTCAGTCATGTCTCTTTCGAGACATGATCGCCCAAGCGTGTTTCACGTATGGCACTTAACTGACTGATGGATACACCTCTTCCCCACTCAGCTATAGTTAATTAGTAAAACATCTATTAATACCTGATTATTATCTAAAAAAAAAACATAATGCAATGTAAATGTATTTTCTAGCTTTACGTAATTCACAAATGATTGATAAACCGTTAAAAACAAATAAATGGAATTAACATACCCATTTTTATTTCTTTACTCTTGATTTTTTGGTTGGTTCTGATTTTGCAATTGTTTTGATGCTCTTTTCTCTTTGGTAGCTAAAACTTATGAATTTAAGTGCAGTGTGCGATTGTCAGTAAAATCATAACAAATCTAACCGTAAGTTCTATGCTAAGAGTTTCTTCCCTTGAACTTCACACTTGTAGAACACTTTTCTATCGTCTTACTTTTCAGTCATGTTAATGTTCTTTAATTTTTCTCATATGCTATCACCCCCTGTAACTTTTTGCATCTTTTGTATCTTAGTGTCTTTATTGCTTTGCTTGTGGAGGAATAATAAATAGGCTCCATTCCTTCAGTTAACTAATCGAATAAGTACGAAATTGCAAATCATCGTTTCGTATATTTTTAATGTTAATACATTATTTTTAATGCAACATTATGTACTCTTTCCCAGAATCCCTGACAAAGATCCACCCAACATAGTTTCAGTATAAAGCAGAGATTGTCTCCGTCGGTGCTAAACAAAGCAGGTGAGCAGGCTTCTACAAGATAGATTATGTAACGTTATTTACTTGACCACACTACTAATGCAAGACGTCACACATGCACTTTGTGTTTTGTATGGAGAGTCCATGCACCTACGTATACAAATAGGTGAAGAACAACAACTGCCCAGTCTCCGCGACCATTGTTCCACTGAGTTCGATATTACTCCAACTCGATTTCTTTTCATGCAATGTGGAAGGTACTGCCGTAGAATTGGATGCCTTATAACAATCTAAAACGAGGAAAACAGATACTACACTTGGTATTTTCTTGTCGCCCTACGCTGACGGAATGTGAAAACAAAGTCAGTCTAATTTAGGTTGCTGGATGCGTGTGCACCCCGGCCAGAAACAAAAAAGGTATTGCAGCAGAGAGATTATTCCTGAGACCGGGTACCACTCAACAGTAATAGATTTGATTGATTATTTTTTTAATGTTTATCAACTCGTTGAAGGTTATTTAGAGCTAGAAAATATCTTTAGATTGTAAGAATTTTGTGAAGAGATTATAATAGTCATACAAGACTTACTAATTAGCCCATAACTGGGGTGTAGTGAAACGGTAAATCAATATTTTCTTCCAAGGGTATTTACTCGTAAGTGAATATAATAAACCCAACGGGAATTGGAACTCGACTCCCAGATTAATAATAAAAATCTATTATTCAATACCCTTCCGCACACCCAAGCTTACAGCAATTAGTGTTCCCAAATGGTCACCCATCTAGGCACTGATCAGACTCGATGTTGCTTAAGTTCGGTAATCGTGCTAGAGCCAGTCTTTCGACGGGATGGGACCATAAGTCAGATACAAGTGAGTTGCACTTTGCCTGAAGACAGAGACACAATTGAGAGATAAAATGCAGTCTATTCACCTGAAGGCAAATAATATTCTTTGATCAAACAGAGGGTTGAGAAATGATTAGCTAGCCACCCTAACAGACAGGCATACTTGGGCGACCACCGGTCAACCATATTTGTAACCTTTAACCTTCTGTCTGGTGTTGTCGTACTTATGAGAAATTTTGTTAGAAAAATGTGTGTCATTCGGCAGGCTAATTTTTTTTCAAAATAACTTATTTAGTATATATATATATATATATATATATATATATATATAAATTAGTATGTGTCGTCACCGTAGTAAATTTAAATTTCACTAATTATCTCCTTGCATTTATTCATAATATGTTCTAAATTTAGTGATTATAGGGACTATAGGGAGCTGGTTAATGTTTATTTATTCGACCTTGTGTCGTACATAATCGAACTTCCTACAGCTTACAAGTTTTATCCAGAATTATTATCAGATCTAACGTCATCGATCATTTTTATATTTCGTATCCAATCAGGATCCAGAATATTGCTTTTAACACTGATTTGTGAAATTTGCCATGGCTTGGGTTTTTCCAAAATGTTTTTAGTCGTTTGAATCCATTTTTTTCTGGTTTGCAATTTCACTTTGTATGTTTTAGTTGTTTTTTATTTCCGAAATGCATCCAATTCTTAATTTCTTATCCACTACAAATCCGAAGCTTTTTCTTACCTACAAACCATCTGCCTTCCACTACCAAAAAAAAAAAAAAAAAATTATAGCTACGTTTCTTCTTTGCTTAATCCTATCGTAACCAACATCCTACTTTTACTAACCCTTACTTCCGGTACAGTAATTTTTTATAATTCTCTGGTTGACTGGGTTTGACAATGTATGTCTTGAACTGACATGTTGAAATAGCTATCTCAATAAATGTAATCTAAATTTACAGATAAATAAATGAATATCTGCTCTGTAAATTAAATTTACATAGAGCTCTCTGTTGGATCAGTTTTAATATTTAAACAATAATTTAAACAATATTACGAGAATTATTAACCAACTTTCTCCTGGATTTTTTATTGCTATATGTATGTATATACTGTAGATATTTAAACTAAATAAATAATAAGAAATAAACAAACCACCACATATGCACAGATAAGCACAAGAAAATTTTGTAATAAGAACCAACAATAATGAATAAATAAAAGTTACCAGAGTTCATATTGCAATTTTGATGTTAGTGGTTTTCGCTAGTATTTTTTACAAGAACTCATATTGCAATTTTTGACACTAATGATTTTCTCTGGCACTCGCTATTATCGGTTCCCATATTGTAGTCATCTTTATGCTTAGTCGGCTTAGGAGATTTTTGTAGCCTAGCATATGCTGATTCCTTAAGTTTACGTAGTTTCTAGTGGCGTTCTCTATCTATTGTTTCAATTTCATCTCACAGAAGGACTTATCCCCTTTCTCCCTCCATATGTGGTCAAATTTTTCTATCTCTCTTCGTGTTACGGCCTTGCGATGTTCTTGTAGCCTTACCTTAAGTTGGAGGTTTGTTTCTTCTTTATATTTCTTTTACAGCTACATGGAATAGGGAACACACAATTCTTAGTCATGTCCTCCTCAATTGTGTGTCTTATTAGGGATAGGTACCTGCGAAGTGTAGAACCACTTCTGGTTATATGAACCAAAGATCCTTTGTATTTTTTCCGATAACCCCTTCACATAGAGCAGACAGACCGAGGCTGTTTTCTGAGAGTTGTTATCCTCATGTACCCTCCCTTCTATGTTTGTTAGAGTTGTTGTCATGTACCCTGAATAATTGTTACATTATAGGGACCATCTCCTGTTCATCCCTTTCTTGAAATTGTATGTAGGGTGGGAGCTGAAATTGAGGTATTGTCCGGTGAATGTTGGCTTGCGGTATACGGATGTCTTGAACCCCACCTCTGTTTGAGTTATTAGCACATCCAGGAATCCCATTTTGTTGTAACTCACTTTTTTTCATAGTGAACTGTATGGATGATCTTACTGAGCTCACATGGTCCTGTAGGGTCTGGACTTCCTCCTAGTGTGGCCAGAGTATGAAGGTGTCATCAAGGAATTGGCTTTAAAGCCGAGGAATCTTATGCCATCTCGTCAAAGTATTCCATGTATATGCAAGCGAGCCCATTGCTAAGTTTTCATCCTGCCGATGTTTTGAAGCATTTCAATAGTTATCACCTATATTGCTTACTTTAAGCTATCCTAGATGTTAGCAAAGGATTCGTCATCGGAGGCTACAATTTAAACAATATAAGGTACGCAGATGATACAGTGCTGATAGCAGATACGGAAAGGAAACTACAAGACCTCCTACAGAAGGTAGCTGAAGAGAGCGACAAGAAAGTGCTACAAATAAACTGCAAGAAAAATGAATGGTCATCAGCAAAAAGGGCAGCCCAAAATGCCAAATACAGGTGCGGGATACTAAAATCAAGCAGGTTCAAAAATGTAAATACCTGGGAAGTGTTCTAATAGAAGACGGCACGTGCGAAGGCGAATTGAGATGGCAAACGAAGTATTCTAGAAGAAAAGTAAAGTATTAAGAAGAGAGTACTGGATTCCTATGTGATGTCACTTCTTCAATATGGCAGTAAATGCTGGGCAATATCATCAAAGATGAAGGAAAAACTTGAAGCAATTGAAATGTGATTCTACAGAAGGATACTGGATCGAACATGTGAGCAACGATGAGGTTTTGGAAAGGATGGAAACGAAAAGGAAATTAATACTGAACATCAGGAAGAGACAGTTAAAGTTCCTGGTACATGCAATGAGAAAAGAGGGCTTAGAGAACCTGATACTAACAGGTCAGATAGAGAGAAAAAGAGACAGGGGAAAGCAGCGGATAACGTATTTGAAGGGCCGGATCAGGTAGATGACGGAACGAGTATTGCGTGTAACAGAAGAAAGCTTGCTAAAAGCCACCAGGGATAGGCAGACGTGGAAAGCCATTATCGATATCGTCCTGACAGAACAGGGTATATCGAAGACGAAGAAACTACTGATGTTTTAGCGACAAAAAACACGCAAAAAGTCCAAGGTGAAGGGGTGGTCAACAAAGATGCGTTCTTGTGTATTCATTATTTATAGGGTTCCGGAATATAAGGAAAATAAATTAGAAATGATTAATATACCTTTGAAGTGTATGAAGTTCCAATTTTGTTTATAACTTTACTAGCAGTATAGCTCGGCGTTGCTCGGGTGTAATGAAAGCTTTAAACTAATCCATGGTCCTGGAGCTCAGACTCTTTGGACGTTGGCACGAAAGACTAAAAAGCAATAGTTGTTTCCAGTTAAAGCGAAACCGTAGACTAAAAGAAAAATGAATAGATATAAGTCAAATTTTGATTTCCTGGTATCGATATCAAATAAGTATTTTTCGTCGTAAACTGAATTTTGAAGGCTAAATAAGTCCTCTGAGTAAATGGTATCATAGCTGAGACTAAGAACTACAATTGTACCTACTTAGAGCCAAACACCAAGCAAAAACTAAAATAGAAGGGCTGAAAAAATACAGACATACAGGCAGATAAACAGACACACACACAAACATCTTGCCTTTTATAGATATATATTATCGATTTTCTGCACTATTGTAAAAACTGCAACCTTGAAACCTCTGAGTATCGTTTCTTATGTCTTTGTCTATGAGTGTATCCAATTTGATTAAAATCGGGCTACTCCTTGTATAAACCGATTTTTTCGATTATCGATTTTCGATATTTATCGGGGTACCTCGACACAAAGCCTAGCTAAGAACATTCGCAGACGCTTATAGTACAACTGTGTAAATTTTCAAGAAAATCAGTTCAGCCGTTTCGGAGTCTATAGGTAACGGATACACACACACACACACACACACACACACACACACACACACACACACACACACAAAGTTTCATTTATAAATAAGTTTACATAGATACTTTGTTTAATTTTATTTTCATTACCACCCAGAACTTTCTTAAAAAATAGTTAGACGGGATATCCCTAGATAAAAAAAATGTCAAGAACCTACTCTCATAGATTAAGTAAATTCGAGATTACCCGAAGGTTCTCGGTATTAACTAATACCTAATTAAAGTAAGATAGAAGTATGCTTATATAATTGTCCAACTGAAGTCAGGAAACTCATAGAATCCTTCAGCTTCAATTTGTTATTCTGTCGAATAAAAATCACATATTCTATTTAGGTGGAAAAAATTATCATGCAACGCAAAGGTTGATAAGGTTAGTGAACTATTGAATGATATTTTTTTTTAATCATTTCACCTCGAGCAGGGCGGAAATGCCACTGATGTGCAGGGGGATACATAACTGTAAAAAGATTAATTAGAAAAGAGTGAGGAGTAGAAACTAGTAAGAAAGGAACAATAGAAAGCTGAGAATGCAGGTGCGATGACAGATACATAGGTGGAGAGATAGGGAAGGTTATACGGGGGTGGGGAGAGAGCTAGAGTCCGGTGGTTAGTAGATGAGCATTGACTTTGCATTTACATTTCTGGAGGTTGTAGCCGTCAGGGAGCGAGTTCCACAGGCGGGAAGTGCGAGAGAAGAAGCTGCAGGAGTAGAATTGTCGTCTGCATTTGACTAACATGACTGTGAATGGGTGGGACCCAGTTGCCAGTCTGGTTGCACGAGTAAACACCTGTTGTGGAGGTACCAGTGACTTAAGTTCGTTGGAGCAGAAGCCATGAAAGTATTTATAGAACAGACAAAGGGAGGCCACATTTCGACGATGGGGAAGTGGCTGCAGTCGAGCCGCCAGATCAGTACCTATCACATTACAGACTCTCCTTTGGAGCCTGTCAAGAACACTGAGGAGAACGGCAGGGGCGCTTGACCATAAATGGCAGCAGTACTCCATGCACGGACGGATGGTTGACTTGTATGGAATATCCCTAAGCATAGTAAACAAATTGATAATAAGCAACCCTTATGCATTGGATAAATGGTTCGAATTAAAATTCCAGCGACACTTGAAGAGGGCTAGAAGGCAAATCGTTATGTGAATAAGAATCAAGATGTACATATTGATATGCATGATAAAACACGGGATAATGATCATTTCGTATTACAAAGATTTCGATTAAAACATTTTCGCTTCTCAACTACTTCTTTCAGCACCAACGAAAATTAATAAATTAGCAATAACCAATAGCTTTTCCTAATTAGATCTAATAGTGAAGATAATAATGTTTTCTTAGAATGAAACGTTTGGCATTCATTGATCGTGTAGCCAGAAATGCTTTCGGTCGAAAATGAAAAAAAAAAAAGACTTTTACTTGTACTTTATTTATAAATATGCAAATCAACGTAACGTTCAGAATCTACAGTTGTTTTTTTTTTTTTTTATTACGTTTATTGTTCCGTCCAGGTTGTTCTAGAACTATTTCAATGTAATCGGGTAATTAAAAAAAACAATTTTATGTTTATTACTTAATTATAAAACAAATACATTTATAAATCTTACGTTTAAACTTTATTGAAAATTTTCAACATGTGCTTCGTCTGCTGATGTTTTGGCGATAAACCTTTTTTATGAGACCCCAGACAAAGAAAACTGGGTGGGGTTTAATAAAGATGCGTTCATTATTAATAGGATTCTGAAACGTGTTTAAAAAGAAATGTTGCTTCCCAAATACACACACACACACACACACACACACACACACACACACACACACACACACACACACACACACATATATATATATATGTGGAATTTATTGAACATTTTTTATCGATACTCGTATTTGAGTGGCTATTCTGTTTTTAATTAAGCAGTATATTTACATATATATATTTTTACCGGCTTGATTATATATGAGAAAGTTTGTTAGAAAATTGTGCCATCCGAGAGGATTCGGGCCTGCCACCCCTAACAACATAGGAGAATCCATATGGTGCGTCTTAGACCACTCGACCATGAATGATTTTACCGTATATCCGAAGTCAAGCAAAGCCTTTTATACACAACTTTCAATTTCTCGTTAATTATCATATTTGCTTAGAAATGTATCAGAATGAAGGTACCCCCACTCATTTCCGATACCTATATTTAAATTTTGATTAAGTTTAAAAAAAGTTTACTTGAAGCTTTAATTTTAGTTTTAATTGAAGGCCCAGAGACTAATTTTACTAATTACAGTAAGCAAAATACTTTAGTGTATTTTAAACTGAAATTATATTGATCGGAATCTAAAATTTTTTTGATTTAAAATCATATTCAATTTTTCGGCTGTTTTTCATCCATTGACACATTTTGTAAACAGAAGACAATTCACGGTTTTAAAAATAAGAACTTTCAAAAATAAAATATACTTTGCTGACACATTAATTTATTTAAATTAGCGAATTTAAACTTACTTAATCTGATTTGAATGAAGAATTACTTGCTTACTGCCTGAAATGTACTACAAAAGCATTTCTTAATTACGGTAACCTTGTTATCGGGGTTATCATCGTCTTATTAGAGCCGACAATTGACATGACAGATGGAAGTCATCAAAAAATGCTAAGTATCGATACGAATTTGGCATAATCTTCGCTTTTTTTTGGCTTTTAACTAGATGTTAAAATTGAAAATTTAACACAATATTCACAGCAAATGTCCAATTTTTGTAGAATTTAGGTTAGTTTAGCTTCATAACCTTACGTTTCAAGATACTTTATGAAAAATAAATATTAATATATAATTTCTTTTAAAATAAATTTACAATTTAATATTAGAATGAAATTATATAACATTAGAGATACCTTAATAATTTATGAAATGTTATGGCATTTATTAATTTTATTTTTAATATCTATTTTTCATATTTTATTAGGTACTTTCACAAACTGAATTTTACAATTACTTTTTTTTAACAAAATTAGAAAACTAAGAATTAAAACATAAAACTTGCTTCAAAGTTTGAAGGGTGATTTGTAAAACCGGTTGAATGTTGAAATGTTGGGCATAGAAAACACGGAAGCAAGATGAAACAATTGTACCTTGCCGAAAAGTTTTTGTAGTTTTTTTTTCCCTGTAAGGAGCGTAACTATTAAAACATGTGACCGTTTAATGATATATATCATGTATGGCCACCTATAAAAAGAAAATACGGGTCATCATACGCACACAATTAAAATGTTTTAATTATTTTAAAAATCGATGGGTGAGATTATTTATATTGAGCTTGTCAATATTCGATTAGTAAATATAGTCAGCACGCATTAATTTACACCCTATCGATAACGATGAAGGAGGAAATTTTAAAAGTTTTTTGAAACATGTTTTTCTTTTCAGACTATCCTTAATAATGTTTATAAAATCAATTAAAAGTTTATTTAAATAGAAAATAGCATATTTTTATTGCATTTTTGTTCTCACAATTCCGAGTAGATTTTCTAAAAATGGCTTAATTTAAAGAAAGAAAGAAAAAAGACAGTGGATTAGCATACCCTAATGATTCCTGACTTTAATTAATATTAGGTTTATGGGAAAACTCTCGCAAATTTCTCGACATTTCAAGAAATTAATTTGTTGAGGTGTAACATATGTAAAAAATTACTAAGATTTTCTAAAAATAATTAATTCGAAAATTATTTTAGTCATTTATGAATAAGTCCTGAAATATTCATAAAAATCCGACCATTATTTGATCATTGCCAATGTGTTTTTCACTGACAAAAGAATGACCTGCGTAGTATTCCGTTTGCCGTAATAAAACTTTGTAAACTTTGCATCACTAACGGACGAAAGAAAACAAGATTTTCTACTAAAATCTCGAACGTGTTAGAAAGAATTTAAAAATATTAGAATTAGTCAAAAAAGTACTTTGATCTAACCCATTACTACTAATAAACATTTTGCCGATAAAACTTTGTTTTTATTTAGTTTGGGGCCATTTTTCTTCATACTATGCTGTTTTTTCAGCGATTTAGTGGAGGTACCTGAACAGATGTAAATAGACAATGTTGCAGAAAGTTCCGGAAATTGACAAAATGGAATTAACAACCAACAAATTTGTTTTATTTTTTTAAACATTATTTTAAATCGATATTCGTATTTGAATAAGTACTCTGTTTTTAATTCAACAGTATAGATATATTTCTACTGGCGTGATTATTTATGAAAAAGTTTGTTAGGAAAATGTGTGTCATTCCTCAGGACTTAAAAAATTAAAAAATTTCAATATCCCCCGCCACCCCCCAAAAAATTCAATGAAGGGGAATCCAAGTAAAATGATCTTGAACAGAGATTTTTAGTGTTATCTTGTTAGGGTCACAAAGGTTATGGAAGAGAGAATTCTTGTATTAAGTGTGGTAATGGGATAGAACGAGTCACCCTAAAATCATATCATCAACACACACACACACACACACACACACACACACACACACACACACACACACACACACACACACATATATATATATATATATATATATTAAGGTTCTGACTTTTTGTAACGCTGTGTTCCTGTATTATGAATTGATGAACATTTTAGGAACTTTTGAACATTATTCAAAAGTAATAAAAAAAGGTATTAATTTATTTTATTTCTTGAAAAAGATCACCCTCAAAGCAAAAATCTTTGAATATTTTATGATGTAATTGGATAAAACGTATGCATTTTTAACGCATTCAAAAGTTTGTAGCTGTAGAATAACATATAATCTTTTAAATAAACAAAAATTGCCCACTTGCAAAAAGAAAAAAAAAATCAATGATAATTGGCTAACATTTACTGATTTAAACGCATTTTACAGTTTATAGATATAGCATAACATTCAAATTTACAAATAAAAAAAAGATTCTAGAAGGATTCAGGAAGTTCTAAAAGTTTTACGAAAGTTCGAGAAGGGCTCTAAAATGTCATATATATATATATATATATATATATATATATATATATATATATATATACTACTGGCCATAATCATTAGGCCACGCTCAGTTTTTTTTTTAAAGAAATTATGTATTTCTTTGATATCTTTATGTTCCAAAATTTTACAAAGCAAGGAAGTAAAGATGAACTCGTCCGAATCACCCTAATTTTTTTCATTCATTGATGAAACTGTAATGTAGGTGATTATTAAATATTTATAAATTCATTTGATGCACATGTTATTTTTTTTTAATCATATCACACCGCGCAAGGCGGTAACGCCACTGATGCGCAGCGGGCTACGTAAAAAGAAAAAAAAAGAAAAGAGTGAAAAGATTGGAATAGAGAAAGCCGGAAACCACATCCTAAACAGAGAACAAGGGATGAGCCTCTACACCTGTTCAATAGACGTGGGTGGAGTGTAAACCGGGCGATAGTTTAGTCTATCTGCTCCAATTAAATTGTGCGGTATTAAAAAACGCTCTATTGTCATTTACAATTATTCCCTTGGCAATAAATAGTGAAAAATTGTATGAAAAACATAATTTTTTAAAACACTGGGGTGGCCTAATAATTCTCTGGTCTAAGCTATTTTCCAAATCTGATCAAATTACTAAAACAGGTTTGAAGACAATTGCGAAGGTAGAGTGAGAAAGGAAAAGAACAAGATATAAGGGGAGATGTAGAAAGGATGAGGGAAGGACTGAAGTCAAGTGGATAACAGATGGGAATTGACATTGCATTTAAATTCCTGGAGGTCGTAGCCATCAGGAAAGCAAGTATACGGAAGGGAGTTCCATAAGCGGGAAGTGTGAGAAAAAAAGGTGCTGGAGAAGAATTATCGGCTTCATTTGGAATCGTTATTATTTATTTATTTATTCATTTTTTGTAACATTTCATATAAAGTGACACAAACGGTTTCTTCACGCAGTTTAGACAAATACACGAGTTAGATATATATTAATGGTCTTCCTTAAAGTATTGCCGCAAGCCACAAGGTTTGTCACTGACCGTATTTCTCTAAGAATAATAGTGAGGTGCATCCAACTTAATGAATCTCCGCGCATGAGGCCTCCGTTAAGTCTTACTGGTTTCTAATTTAGGGTTAATGTGCACACACATTTATACATAAGAACACAACAAAGAAAACACACATAAATACATATATACACAAACAACACGCTATACAACCAAAACACTCACGTGTATATATATATATATATATATATATATATATATATATATATATGACTATAGTATTTACGCTCTCACACCCTGATTGAGCACTCTGGAGGAGGGAGGACTTTGTAAACAGTAGCTACTCTGGCATTTACGCACCGCTCATTCGATAATGAATTGGAGCACTCTAGCTATTGCGCCTGTTTATACGTGCTAAAAAGCCTGCCATCTTCTACTGGACGCTCGTGGCCTAGGAGTAGAATCGCCGACTGACGCCGATTCGGTTGGAGTTCAATCCGGTGTTAGGAAGCGACCGAAGTTTAAGCTGTACTGATGAGCTGTAATAGAGCAAAACAGATCTGTCTGCGGATGACTATAGTATATATATATATATACTGAAGGATCATAAGATATTTCATATCATATTTAATGTAAACATAGGCGTTATTCAACGACAGCTGGACAGTCTATGTCAACAAGCCGTTTTTGATTTTATTTATTGTCTTTATTGATTTTATTTATTCATTTTTAGTTTCTTTATTGTCTTTGTTAGACTTAGCTTAAAGATTCGGGTAATCTTTTGCAAAATAAGAAACTTTTCTCAATATGGTAGCTTTAAAGTATTAAATCTGTTCTCTATTCACCGACCTCATTTAAATATGCTGCACTTAAAATACAGATAGATAAACTATCATTTATTTATCTATAATATTAGAACTTTATATGAAATGGAAAGATTTTATTGAATTTATTGAATCAATTGGTAAGTCTGCTACTATGGAAAGCTGGTATTTACTATCAGATCAGGTCTGGTACCTTCTGCTATATATTAATAATTCTTGATCAAATCTAAGAAGAAAAAATATTATATTATTGGTTCTGATCTGACATCTCTGCTTCAATCACTTTCTCACAGCTGTGACGTAGCTTCTTTGTAACTTTTTCATAAATATTTTCATGGTAATTGTTCTCATAAGCTTCATTGTTGGTATCTTTATTTTATGAATTTATGTGCAATAATAAACTGAATTGGCTAAATGTAACCGTAAGTTTTATGCTAAAAGTTTCTTCTGTCTCACATCGTCCTAGCTGAACACTCTTTCGGCTTTTTGGTTTCCAGTCATCCTCTTCTCTACTAGCAATGGGTTAAATAATAGAAATTGTATCAGTAAATCATAAGTATATATAAAAAATGCATAGAACCTTAAATATTTTCTGGCTTTAAATAACCGTTGATAAACAGTAAGAAAACAAATCAATGTACATGCATGAAAGGAATATACAAGTCACTTTAAGGAATCAGAGAGTCAAGTTCGAATTCCAGTTGACTTCGTTATATTCACTTAACTGCAAATATCTCTGAGAAAGGTTTGAACCCTCCTCTCCCCCTCTGTCCAGCTATAGATAAATAACAAGCGGGACTCAGGAGAATTCAAAACCCGAGAACAGTCGTCTGGGCACGTTGTGGCACGTTGTGCATCAACAAGTTCTTCGTATTTTGGCTTTTCAAAAAAGTATGGTTGGTTCTTGACAAGCCTTCACCACTACAATGAAGTCATACTCGGGGTAGTTTGGCTGTACGCTTCTAAGAACTGAGTTGCTGAACGCTCATGTGTCGATAAACGACGGGAGAATCCTACACACACACACACACACACACACACACACAGATACATAATCACTCGCTCTCTTTCTCTCACTCTCTCCCTCTATTTCTCTCAGTCACACACACATATTTAGATAGGATGTATTTATGAGTCAAAGTGCCCACTATCAGAGCGTATGTAAATATATAAATATAAAAGTCGAGTGTTTTCGTCGTCTGACGATTGCGTTTAGCATGAAACAGGCTGTCGCTTTTGTGTGCTAACTTATATATATATATATATATATATTTCAGGGTTTCTGAAAGGATTTTTTTGTTGCTGAGGTGATGTGTTGTCCCCCGTGGCGATCTTCATATCGAAATGGCCATTCAACATCTTTGAATTAATCCTTTTTTAATATATATTTGCTCTGTAATATTTTATTACATGGAGCTCTCTTCCTGTATCATTTTTTAATATTAAAATAAAATTTTTAATATTAATTAGGATCCGGTTTTTTGGAATTTACCTTCCTGCTTTTTTCCCTTGGATTGAAGTATCTGAATTAAAATATATATATATATATATATATATATATATATATATATATAATTTAATAATAGATAAAATAGTAAAAAAGTTCAAAAGTACTGCCATGTAATAGAGTTTGCCTGATGAGACCGATGAAGTTGAAACCTGTGTAGCAATTAAGTAGTGAACATTTCGTTCTTTACTATATTCGTCATCCACATACAATCGTGTTTCGTTGTATAACAGCTTATCAGTGTGGCTAGACATCCACTTGTTTCTGGCCGGGATCGAAACTAGACCGATTTAGTGTCAGTCGGAGTAGCTAACCCCTAAGCCATAGACACACGGAATCAGAGAAAGGAAATTTTAGCGTATTATACATAATCGGTGTATACACAAGCCAGTCATAGAAAAAACTCAATTTATTGCTGAAGAGTAATTATATATAGTGACGTAAATTAATAAATATACAAATGAGGGTGCACATTTGTATATTCTTCTTATTCAGGCGTTAGCAAAACAGTGCTTAATGTGTGAACAGAGCTGTATATATACATATTATCCTACATTTATGGTACGAATCGGAGTTTCATGCGTTATGCAGTCATCATGTACGTATTTCAAACTGACAATTTAATAGTTTTAAATTTAAGTTCACTCAATGTTCATGGGAATTAAATCTTATAAAGTTTAATTACTGCTTTTTTAATAACAAGATTAAAGATTTTAATATTCTAAGGTTACATATAAGTAAAAATTTAAAACTAAAATTTGAAATTTAAATAAAAAATGTATAAAATATAAACAATAATAAAATGTAGGGAAAATAAATTAAAGGGGCATAAATCATGAAATGGAGAACTTTAAATATTCAAATTGAAAAAAATAATTTTGTTTTTTAAAGATATAGATTATATTTACCTCCATTTCTATTGTATTCCGCTACGATATATCCAGGTAATAATTAGGTTGTTGTTTTTTTAATTTCCAATAATGAATGTATAACGCAGTACTTTTGCTGTAATTACTTTTGTTTAAAGACAACATGTGGTTGTTAAATCTTATCTTCCACCTGTTAGAAGTGCTTCCAAAGTAAAATTTAACATTAAATTAAGTTGATATCTCCAAAGCGTTTGACAGAGTCTGGTATGCTGGCATTCTACGCAAGCTGCGAGGCTATGATATAACTGGACAATTGTTTGACCTTATGCAGTCATTCCTTTCAAATCGCACAATAAAGGCTGTATTGAACGGACATACCTCCCAATACTACCATACGAATGCGGGTGTCCCTCAAGGCTCTATTCTAGGTCATATGCTTTTCCTTATCTACATTAACGATTTCTCAGATGTAATAAAATCCCAAGTAAGCATATTCGCTGACGGCACTATGGTTTACTCTTGCATCGATCAAAAATCTGCCGAGGGTGACAAAGCAAGTCTTGCTGCCAAGCTTGAAAGAACCTCCAATCCGTGGCTGAATGGGGTAATAAATGACTCGTAACTTTTACTGCTTCAAAAACGAAACTGCTATCTATTAACCATCACAGACAATCGCTCCTATCCCCCATTAGCGTAGATCAGGCTAGTCTCCCTGAAATCAAAACACTGCACTTCCTTAAGTTAACTCTCACAACAAACCTGAAGTAGAAATGACTATATAGAATCCATAGCTAAACCCGCTGCTAAGAAAGTCAGTTCTCTGTGTAGGGCCAGGAAGTTTTTTCTGTCTGAAACAATCCTGCACATATATAAATCTACCATTCGCCCGTGCCTTGAATACTTCTGCCATATCTGGTCGAGTGCACCTGCTATCCATCTAGGTGTCCTTGGTTAAATCCAACGGAGAATCTGTAATGTCATCGATCCCGATTTGGCAGCTCAGATACATTTACTTTCTCACCGGCGCAATGTTGCTTCTCTGTATCTCTTCTACAAATACTTTTACAGCTTCTGCTCCGATGAACTTAGCTGACTGGTACCCCCGATATATGAATTTACTCGAGCCACAAGATTAGCAACTAGGTCCTACCCTTTTACTGTTAAACCAATAAAATGTAAACGCAAATTCTACTCCATCAGCTTCTTGTCTCGCACTTTCCACCTGTGGAATTTCTTTCTATTTACCTGCTTCCCCGACAGCTATAATCTCCAAGAATTTAAATGTAAAATCAATAGTCATCTCCTACCTCCCTAACCTGCATCCTCTCTCTCATGCTCCTTTTTCCGTCCACTCCCTTCTCATGAGTATTTTCATACTCCTCTTACCCACTTGCTGACACCCCTATAATATGTCACTTTTTCTTATAACTTTCCTCCTATGTAACCCCCTGCAAAAAAGTGGCAGTAAAATGCCTTGCTTGGGGCGATATGATTATATAAAAAAAAGAAAGTTGATTGACGGATGTTTTTTATGTGGGCTAAATATTTACTTGGTATCATATTATGTTGTTAAATATATTTATCTATGTTTTTATCGCAACCATAACTGACTTTAACATTGTTTTTGATGAATATTTTTCTTAGTGTGTGTGAATGGCAGAGATGTTTGTGAATTAAGTTAAGGAAGAGTATACCAATGTTTGTTTGGATGTTACAACTGAAGAGTGGTTTAAACTGAATAATGTTACGTTTACGTGCTTTCTTCTTATTTCTGTCTACCTTGTTTTTAACAAAGTATTCTAAACTAGGGGGATGTGCGTTGTGGTGCAGAGGATATTGGCTCGGAGTGAGAAATCGGGGAGCCGAGTTCGAATTCCACTTGAATTCATTGCATTCACTTACGTGCAAGTACCCTTGGGGAAGGTATTAATCCGTCTCTTCCCTTCAGTTATGGGTTAAATAACAGGACAGATTGGGTTCAATAGCCTTGGCTGGCAACCAGTCTATCGCAGAAAGTAATGGCAACCTACTGCGGGATAATCATCTGCCCAGTCAGTCATATCTCTTTCGAGACATGATCGCCCAAGCGTGTATCACATGGCACTTAACTGACTGATTCTAAAGTAGTGTTGAGTTTAACTTTTTCTAAAGTGATAATGTATTTAATTTGAGAATTGTCAAAAATTTCTTTATTGCTATAGTTGGTACTTAAACGAAATTGGATAGATTTGTGTAGGTTGTTGGTGATTCTTTGTGGGTGATCTGATTCCCTGTTGACGTGTGTATCATTTTTTGCATTCTTAGTGTACGGTTTGTAGAGGCCACTGCTCAGGTCGAAGGTAACATCCAAGAAATTTACGACTTTAGCATTAGTTATGGTGGTAATTTTGATACCTATTTTTCAGATACTTTCTGATCCTTTCCTTCATCTGATTTTTATTTTCGTGGATTAGTTTTATCAATCCGTCATCTCGGTAAAGTCCGGTCTTACATAAATCAAAGATCTGCCTAAGATTCCAGAGCAAAAAGAGCCCTACATCTGCAAAATCATACTCAGGGTTGTCTTTTTCTAGTCCACAGGCATTCATCGTAAAATAAAATAGATTCTCTGTTTGATGATGTGGATGTCTTACTCGCTGATGTGGCAGTAATTTGTAGCTAAATTTAAAGCTACGGTTAAAAGTTTTTCAGATATAGATGGGTTGAAGTCACAAACATCGTACAGAATGAAAGTGTAATCCATTTTATTTTTTATTTTTGTGAAACAGACAATTGCCTCGGCTGTGTTCTTCGACTAGTTTATGCCTAAGGCATTCTTATAGAATTATAAAGATCTTTCGAGGATTATTTTGCTAATTCTACCGATGTAGTCTTGTAAAGTGTTTAATAATCTGGATTGTGGGTTGTTTATAAAATTGTCTTTGTGGTCTTTGATTGAGATGAATGCCTGTTGCTTATGTAAAATTGGTACCCTATCATCTATTTTTAGTTTCTCACTTATTTTCTTGCCTTCCCTATTTATGTAGACTTTCCAGTTACTAGGCGCCTTTTTATAATTTTTGCTGATTTCTTACAGAATCGTTTTGTGGTATGGCTTCGCGTTAATAAAATATTACTAGCTTGTCTTGTCGGATTTAATAATCATTTTATCAGATTGTCGAAATTATTTATGTTCATCCGCATTGTTTTTTGCAACTCATTGGTAGTATGACGGAATTTAATTTTGTTAATTAGAACAAATATGTACTTCCTTTATATATATATATATATATATATATATATAAACATGTTACGGAAATTAACGAATTTTAACGAAACTTGGTTATAAGCAACCGACAATTTGTAATGAATTATTTTGAATATTATTTTTACCGATACTCGTATTTAAGTAGATATTCTGTTTTTAATTAAACAGTATTTTTATATTTATATCTACCGGCCTGATTATTTACGATAAAATTTGATTACGAAAATGTGTGCTATCCAGCAGGATTCGAACCTGCGACCCCTATTACATAGAGGAAGCATACTATTTGATCTGGTACCGTCTTGACCACTCGACCATGGATAGCCTCTTGATTAGACGAGGTTTTTATCATGCTTATATAACACAATTTTCGATTTACCGTAAACAAGTATATCTGCTCTGAAATGTATCGTAATGTCAACAAATGTAAACATGTTACGGAAATTAACGAATTTTAACGAAACTTGGTTATAAGCAACCGAGAATTTGTAAGGAATTATTTTGAATTTCCGTAATTATTTTGTTAATTTCCGTAACTTTCCGTAATTTTATGTTGTTAAAATTTCGGTCTCTCACGTGGTATGACGTCATAGGACCGTATCAACAATATACGACCTGCGTTAGCTATTCCGTGACCGTTGTCGTCGCATAGCAATCTTTTATGTCAAAATAACAGAATATCATCTTTGATGATGAATATCTTTGTGTCAATGTTCACACAACCTGTCCGAAGATGGCTCATGTGAGCCGAAAGCTTATATCAAGTAATAACGTAATAAAAATATCCAAACGTTGGACAATTTTTATCTTTATTTTCACCAGAAATGAAAGCTAAAATACGATGTTTAGAACGGTCTCATGATTAATCATAATAGACACTCATTGTCTGTTATATTTAACGATGTATATATATATATATATATATATAATGGGAGACTTTGAAAACAGTAGTTACTTCGGCATATACGCATCGCTCATTCAATAATGAATTAGAGCACTATGGCTATTAGGCGTGTATAATGATATACGCGCTAAAAAGTCTGCCTTCTTCTACCGGACGCTCGTGGCCTAGAGGTAGAATCGCCGACTGACGCAAATGTGGTCAGGCTTCAATCCTGGGTTAAAAGGTGATCGGAGTCTAACAGTACTGATGAGCTGTGATACAGCGAAACAGATCTGTCTGCGGATGACTATAGTATATATATATTATATATATACTAGCAGTATAGCCCGGCGTTGCTGGGGGTGTAATGAAAGCTTTAAAATTAATCCATGATCCTGGAGCTCAGACTCAGCCTAAAGAATATTTGTGTGAAGTTTGGTGAGAATAGGATAAAAATTGTGGATTTGTATAAAGAACACACAGACTGATACACAGACACACACACAAACATCTTGCCTTTTATATATATATATATAATCGATTTTCTGCACGATTGTAAGAACTGCAACCTTCAAATTTCGGAATATCCTTTCTTATATCTTTGTTTATGAGTGTATCAAATTTGATTAAAATCGGACCACTTCTTCTCTAACCCGATTTTTTCGATTATCGATTTTCGATATTTATCGGGGGTACCTCGACACAAAACCTGGTTAAGAACACTCGCAGACGCTTATAGTATAACTGTAAATTTTCAAGAAAATTGGTTCAGCCGTTTCGGAGTCTATAAGTAACGGATACACACACAGACACACAGACACACACACACACACAGACAAAGTTCCATTTATAAATAAGTTTAGGTTAGATATATAGTGCAATAGGTAAATTGTCGCCATTTTATATTTGTATTTTCGCACATGCCCATTGTTTTTTATTGTGTCGATTGCATAGTATAGTAGCTTCAGTTGAATACCATCTTTGAGAAAAAGAGCACTATGAGGCAATTTACTCCTATAGAAACGGCATGCTGTATTGCTTGGCACTCGAACAGTTTAATCTCGTTATTATAAACTTAGTTTTCTATGATCAAATTTATTTATTATATTACACTAGTAAAATATCTTAAAGTATTAGTAAATAACTTTGGTCATCACTTTCCTGACCAATATAATAAAAAAATAGGAACATAATTTAAGTTATTCAAATGAGTTTAAAATGTATCAAATTTAAATATCAGTAATACATCGCCCCAGATATGTTTATTTAAAATACGTGCATTTCAGTTCCTTGTGTGGGTAGAAAATTCAGTCTGAGTCTGTCAAGAACTACTTGATGCTTGGAAAAGAGTGAGAAAAGAATGCAAAAAAATAAACACTTTTGCTCTTATGTGAAAACTGCAGCACGTCTTAACTGAAATCGATTCCCTCGCATTTCGTTTTTGGTTCTTGGAATTGAATCCCAGATATTGATATTTCATTAAGCAGTATTTAATTGCATTTTAGTTCAGCGCTTCTGGCACTTAAGCGCCCCGATCATCTTTATATTGCGCGATATTTACGGCAAAAATTGTGAATATTTTTCTCTTGTGCTCTGAGTCGAATCCGATAAAGTGATACTGCCAAAAGCTAAAAGCTAAATGTTATCTAAACTTTACTCTTTTCAAATTGCTAAACTATTTCTCGAATTCGTTGGAAAATTACTAACCAAATTATGAAGAGAGACAAGGTGGGTGTGTGGGTCATATCCTTCTCGACACACTTGTTGGACTCACTGGCTTTGGACAGAGGAACCCAGAGGAGGCTCTGACGTTCGCCAGAGCCTCGTCTGGGCAAAAGTAGACAAGCAGGCGTGTGTGTCTAAAAAGGTTTTGTTCGAGTGTATGAGCAACAAAATCCCACGTAAAAATCAGCCTTATGCCACATCGCGCCTCAGTGAAGAAGACTCGGGTACACACACACACACACACACACACACACACACACACACACACACACACACACACACACACACACAGGGTGAAATGGGGAAATTGTCGCCATTTTTATGTTTATTTTCGAATATGTGGGTTGGGTTTATACATAGTATAGTATCGTCAGCTGAGTACCGTCTGTGAGAACCCCCCCCCCCAAAAAAAAAACCACCGTGACGCAGATCATTCCGCCAGAAACTTAGAAACGTCATGCTGTACTGTTTGGTATTCACACCAGTTAATTTCATTATTATAAATTTAATTTTCTAAGTTTATAATGATAAAATTAT
This sequence comes from Ascarosepion bandense, assembly GCA_037127315.1. NCBI lineage: Eukaryota > Metazoa > Mollusca > Cephalopoda > Sepiida > Sepiidae > Ascarosepion > Ascarosepion bandense. Next base: position 4,347,887 of record JBBBDQ010000385.1, on the reverse strand, counting down.
TCGTAATAAAATAATTTTTTGCCTCAAACGTTTGGTGAAAAAGGTTATCCCTCTACCCACGTCTCATTAATATACTCATTTCAGTGAGAGAAATCTCTAGACTTATCAGAAGCCATTGTCTTAAAGAAAATGCTAGTAGTCGTTCTTAAGAGTATCAATCTAGAATTATCTCCGATCCTAGAAGAATTATTTAACTGCTACTTGAAGGAGAAATAATTCTCTAGCCTGTTGAATGTGGCAAGCATATACTCGGTCTTGAAAAACGCGGAAGACCGATCTGTAGAATCACTTCTACATGCACGTACATACCTACATACATATCGCCATGCACACACGTTCATACACATATACCCATACACTCTGACGTAAGGACCGCACGTTAAACTTTCTTTTGTTTCCCGCGTTTATTAAGAAATATATAAACTTATTTCCACACGTGTTTAGCCAGTTGGAGGATGTTTTTTCGGAGCGTAAGTCCGAATACCGTTCGTCTCTTCCAACTCACACACTTTGCTAATTGCATTCAGCAATTAGCCACATAAAAATGTGTCTCTCTATCTTATAAGCACATTTCAATATATGTATAATGATATTCACTACTATTCAGTACAAACATATTTCCTTTTCAGGAAATTTTCTAACATGAATATTGAGACAATATCTTTAATATCTAAGAGAGAACTCTTTTCACGACATCTTACATTCACGAATTATTCAGTTCTGTAACCTTACTTAATACAATGTTGTTATATTCGTTACATTGTGCTTTGAGTTATTTTATTTATAATTGTGGTGGTTTGGACAACCAAACTTTTTTTCACTGTTGAAATCACTATCCCGACGGTCAGTCTACTAGATATTGGAACCCAATTTGTCCAGACCACTACAGATCCCCACCATGCGTCTCCTCAGCATCATCAGTAAGCATTTTGAGGACTTAATTAATCTCGGGAAGTCATAAAAACAGAATTCACTAAATCATAGAAAAGGTATCTCGATGATTGTCTTATCTTCGGGAGATCATCATGGGGATACAAATAAACTACACCGTATACTCCAAAACTAGCATCCCAAAATTAACTTCACACTAGAATATAACTCTAATGAATTGCCATTCCCAGACATACACATTAAAAACAAAATCAATTATATCATCATATACATTTATCATAAATACACAGAATCCAACAATACCTTTATTTCAAGAGTTACCACTCTAAATGTTGTCTAAAATCCATCCCTACTCCCTAGTACGACGAATTTGCACAATAGTAGCTGAAGAAACACTTCATAAAATACGCCTACAGGAACTACGAAACATACTACAAATAAAAGAATACCCCACTCCACTAATAAACAAGGGTTTCCAAATTGCAGAAGAAATACTATTAGAATATCACCGGAATAATAAAAAAAAAACATGGAAAAGATGAGCACATTGATGCATACGTTTCCACACACAAGAAAAACAACCCAAAGTTATTTACAAAGATAAAAAGACATCTAGAATTACTCAACAAAATGATAAAATAAAGGAAATCTTAATGACAACTAAAATAACTAAAATCAAACGTCAGCCCCAAAATTTAAATAAAACATCCTAACCTCATCAAAATTCGAGCAACACACAACACAAGGTGTCAGAAAACGCAACGAAAAAGATGTGGGTATGCAATATAACAATAGAAGGCAGTCACTTCAAGTTCGAAAACACATCTACATTCGAAAGAAATCAAATCTCAGCTGCAAATCTTAAAACGTAATCTATGCTCTAAAATGCGATAAATGCGCAACAATATAAGTCGGGGCGAAACAAGGCCTGAATAAAAGAATATCCCTGTACAGAAGTAACATTAAACTAGCCAATAACAGGAAAGTGTTCGTTTCCCAACATTTACACGAATGTAGTGGAAGCAAATTTAGAATAATGCCCATGTACCAAAGAGCAGATTATCACACGCTCATGATGCAGAAAGCAATATCTATAAAAAAATACAAGCCTTCACTTAGCAAAACAACTTAATAAACCTAGGAAACACACAGACACAAACGCGCTGAAATAATAATGATAATAATAATATTCACGAACCATTGCAAAAAAAAGTTCATAAATAAATGGATAAAATCCCCAAAATGACAAAAAGAACGAGATGACCGGCAGAGTAGAAATTAATCAAAATAGCTGAAAACAATGTGTGTCAAAAATAATGTTCAAACAAATCTTTTCAAATTGTCGGTTAAAGACAATTTCGCCAATCTTCGTTAATTTCTGTAACATGTTTACATTTGTTGACATTACGATACATTTCAAAGCAGATATGGTTATTACGATGAATCGAAAATTGTGTTATATAAGCTTGATTTGACTTCGTTTAGACTGTTAGTCATTCGTGGTCGATATGTCGAAAATGCGCCAGATCAATTGGTGGCTTCCCCTATGTGGATAAGGGTCTCAGGTTCGAATCTTGGCGAAAGGCGCACATTTTCGTAACAAAAATTTATCGTAAATAATCAAGCCGGTAGAAATAAATATATAATACTGTTTGATTATAAACAGAATATCTACTTAAATATGAGTATCGATCAAAAATAATGTTCAAACAATCATTTCATATATATATATATATATATATATGTGTGTGTGTGTGTGTGTGTGTGTGTGCAGTATTTATTTGTTTGCCGACTCTCAGCCTTCAGGCGGAGAGGAACCCAAACGAGGTTGGACTTACTTATTTATATCTACTTATTATTAACACTTACTTTGTGCATATGCTCTTGTTATACTAATACACTCTTTCGACACATCAATTCCACAACAAATAAATGTAAATGTATTTTATAATTACAATACATTCCGACAAAGCAAATATTTCATTGAGTATATAAATATAAAAGTAGACACTGAATTCAACATTCATTGATTACGTGCTTATACGTAATCATATGGACACCAGACAGCACAAAAGGCAATAGAAAAAGAAACATCATACTACCGTACAGCAAACACGTAAAAAAAAAAACGTTAAAAAATATCAATTAAGCTCAAGCACACCCCATCAGCACTATTTTAAAAAATATAGAAAACAACTACAGATGCACCGAGATCATTACACAAATAATAGAAATTCATACTATAAAAACAACCAACGCACAAATCAAACCTACATGTAACTGCAGACCAAAGAACGAATGTCCGTTAAGCAGCAATTGTTCATAGAACAATGAGGTGTAGTGGATATCGGCTTAAAACGAGATATCGGGGAGCCAAGTTCGAATTCCACTTGAATTCACTTACGCGCAAATACCTTTGGGAAAGGTATTAATCCGTCTCTCCCCACCAGTTATGGGATAAATAATAAGACAGACTGATTTCTATAGTCTCGGTCGGTAACCAGACTATCGCAGAAAGTATTGGCAACCTACTGCCGGATAATCTTCTGCCCAATCAGTCATATCTCTTTCGAGACATGATCGCCCAAGCGTGTATCACGTATGGCACTTAACTGACTGAATATACCAAACTACCATAAAATCAGTAGATCTCTAAAAAGCAAAAATAGAATTAACTGAGGTACTCTTGGAACTAAAAAACTACGCACGCAAAACATTGTTTAGCAATAGTAAACAAGCGAACAACGTAATGTTTTTTAAATATATATGGGAGATTAAAATTAAAAAATATCACACCAAAAATATAATGGAAAATAAGGAAAATAACCACAGTATACGACAAAAAAGCGAAAAACTGTAAACTCTGCATGGAGAAGGATATAGCTCTAATTAACTTGTGCGTTGTGGTGCAGTGGATATCGACTCGGAACGACAAATCGGGGAGCCGAGTTCGAATTCCAGTTGAATTCCTTGCATTCATTTATGAAAAAATACCCTTGGGAAAGGTATTAATACATCTCTTCCCTCCAGTTATGGGTTAAATAATAGGACAGATTTGGTTCTATAGCCTTGGTTGGCAACCAGTCTATTGCAGAAAGCAATGGCAACCTACTGCGGGATAAACTTCTGCCCAGTCAGTCATATCTCTTTCGAGACATGATCGCCCAAAGCGTGTATCACGTATGGCACTTTAACTGAACTGACCTTCTGAGAGCAAATGCAAAGTCAATAGTAATCTCCTATCGCAATGGCTTGCATCCTCTCGCTCTCTCATGCTCCTTTCTCAGTGCATTCCACTCTCATCAGTTTTCTCATCCTTCTCTTACCCACTTCCTGACACACCCTGTAACCTGTCACCCTTTCTCATAACTTTCCTTCTATGTAACCCCATGCGCACCAGTGGCAGTAAACTGCCTTGCTTGAGGCGATAAGATTATAAAAAACACAAACTACTAAATAAACAATTAGAAGTTATCTCAAAATGCCGACATAAAAACAAATCTTTACAACGTTACTTAAGCATCGAAAATTAAAAATGAACAAGAATAAACAAAATTAAATAAAGAAAAAATAAAATAAAGAAGAAATATTTAAAATAAACCCAATAAGTAACTCAATAAATAAATCAAATAATATAGTAATGAACAAACCACAACGTGCACATAAACACGTATAAACATAATAAACACCCACAGTAAAATAATCAATAGTAATTTTAAAAGTTAACGAAAAATGGATCTACAAGGGATCTACAAATGAAGTATTATAATTTTTACCCAATAGCCCCTAGAATTATTCAAAGCATAACCATTATCGCCTACTAAAACAACAGAGTGTTAAAAAAAAGTCAGATCTAATGACAGTTTTCCCAATTTTCGAATTCTACCGGAGAGCAGGCAGGCAGGCAGGACTTGCCGGGGCCCGTAAGAAGGACAGGACCGGAACCACACGACGACCACTACCACTACTACTACTTACGAGACGCCGCACCCAACACCAAGATTGCTTTGCCGCTGCTGTTTACTCGTAAAGCGAGACTTACGGATCCGGCGCCTTTCGGGAAGACTTTCGCCCGCATCTTAGGACCGACTGACCCGTGCTCGACCGCCGTTGGCACGTAACCCTTCTCCAGGATGTACTCGAGGATGTGCGTTGTGGTGCAGTGGATATCGGCTTGGAACGAGAAATCGGGGAGCCGAGTTCAAATTCCAGTTGAATTCAGTGCATTCACTTACTCGCAAATACCCTTGGGAAAGATATTAATACATCTTTTTCTTCCAGTTATGGGTTAAATAACAGTACAGATTGGGTTCTATAGCCTTGGCAGGTAACCAGTCTACCGCAGAAAGCAATGGCAACCTACTGTGGGATAATCTTCTGCCCAGTCAGTCATGTCTGCTTTGTGATATGATCGCCCAAGCGTGTTTCACATATGGCACTTAACTGACTGACCGGAGAGCGCATATTTTTCTCTAGTAAAATTTCCCGAATATTCAGGTGAGTAGACGAAAATATATCAGTAAAAGGAAAATATGAATAAAGAAAGAAAAAAAAAAGTATCTTAGCCGATGCGTTTCGTTCTCTGACGTCATCAAAGCAAATGGAAGGATTTATTTTGCCAAAATTTTTTATAAACAAAATTGAAAATTTTTGTTAATTTTTCTATTTTTGTAAATTTAAGATCGCTTAAAAATGTACAACTGGCTAAATTAAAAATCAAAGTAAATTACTGTGGATAGTCAGTGATGAAATTTAATATATTATATACAAAATTAAGCAAATCTTGATGTACAGACATTTTTTAAATGTTGGAAAATATTATCCGATAACATCTCAATATCGTATATATCCATATGCGATACTCGCATGGGCGATCATGTACCGAAAAAGACATGACTGACTGGGCAGAAGATTTTCCAGCAGTAGGTTGCCATTACTTTCTGTGGTAGGCTGGTTGCTAACTAAGGTTATAGAATCTAATGTGTTTTGCTATTTAACCCATGGGTAGAAGGAGAAGCGATCTTTCCCAACTGGAATTCGATCTCGGCTCTCTGATTTCTTGTTCCGAGCCGATATTTGCTACGCCACAACGCACATCCATATGCAGCCTACATATATTTCACTAAAATATTTAATTTTTCACGATATTAAAGAACTGAAAAGAACCTGATATTTAACCATTGCGTGATACTTTTCATTTTAAAGAATTTCAAAACTTATTTTCGAAATTTTGAGCAAAGGTGCTAAATAGAAATAACTGGAAATACATTTAATCTATTAAACGTTTCTGTCTGGTTTGACTTCATTATATTTCTATATATTAATAAACTATAAAAATAAATTAATATATCGTCTTACGTTAAGAATGAAGGAAGAAAAGTTTTTTTAAAATTATAAAATGCAAAATATAAACAAACTTCATCTTGTGAGCAAAACTGAGACAAAAGATGTTCAATCACGCTGATTTCGAAAGAACAAATATGGCTGACATATCAAATACATTTTGGTAACAATTGTAATCACCACATGCCTATTTTGTGTTTTATAATCTGTTGTGCCAATTAAGCGTGTTTGCGATCTTGCTGTTTCAAATAAGTGTTTTTTTAACTGTGCAAAATGTCTGAAAACGTTTGCTTGTATATTATACGACCCCACATTTTTGCCTTAATTTTCGTTAAAAATTGCACGATAAAGATAAAAAGAGTGCGTGTCAGTTGAATTTAATAACAGTTGTTAAAATTCTTGTTGCCTGAATACAACATACAAACCAAAATGTGCACCCAAATTATGGGAAGTCTTGTTGAAGCACTGTCGAAAATGAAGGCTCAAATGACTAACAACTTTGAAGAAGTTGATATCGAAATCTACGACCCCGTGTGCTATCCTGTAGCTTCTCACCTGCAAATGGGAATTGAGAGATGGAACATTGAATATTTGTAGCAAAGCAGCTTGGTACAATTTTGCAACAATTCTCTTCTCGCAATAAATAAATAAATTGTTAAATTCGTTTTTAAATTGTTTTCTAACTTATTTTATTACGATGTAATACAAAGAGTGAAAAAATTAAGTGTAAGCAGTGAAAACATAAATTTGACGCTACATCTACCTTTTAGACTAAACTATCGCCCGGTTCACACTCCTCCCACGTCTATTGAACAGGTGAAGAGGCTTATCCCTTGTTTCCTGTTTAGGATGCGGTTTCCGGTTTTTCTCTTTTGTAATCTTCTCACTCTTATGTAGCCCCCTGCACATCAGTGGCGTTACCGCCTTGCTTGGGGTGATATGATTAAAAAAAAAAAAAATATATATATATATATATATATGGCATGTACGCATCGCTCATTCAGTAATGAATTAGAGCTCTGTGGTGATTGGGTGTGTATAATAATAATAACGCGCTAAAAAGCCTACCTTTTTTTACCGAGTGCCCATAGCCCAGAGGTAGAATCCGCCGACTGACGCCAATTCGGTCGGGTTTCAATCCTGGGTTAAAAGCAATCGGAGTCTAACCGTACTGATGAGCTGTGATATATATATATATATATATATATATATATATATATAGTCATCCGCAGACAGATTTGTTTCGCTTTCACAGCTCATCGGTACGTTTAAGCATCTTCTTGCTTCTAGCCATGATTGAAACACGACCGAATTGACATCAGTCGGCGAATCTATCTATGAGCTATATGCGCTTGTTAGATGAAGGCGGACTTTAGCGTTTTAAATACAATGTAAACACACGCTAGTTGCCGAGAGTGTTCAAATCATTACTGAACGATACATATATATATATATAGAACCAATGAACCTTCCTAGGTTTCACCCAATGGATCGTCAGGGCAAGTTGTTAGGTTCCTCGTCTCGGTTTTTTTTCTTTCAACTAGTACTTTGACTAATGCTCAAGTGCTTAGTTCGTTTCTTTATTTGTTTCCATGTTTTTCCCTACGCGTCTATACACGGTGGGTTTTTCGAGATAAATTTATAGTTATATATATAAATATATATGATCATATATAGTTATACTCGTCTCGAAAGACTTGTTTTGTATTTCTTCTACCCAGTCTATGTCTTTTTCCAGTGAAAGCTGAGAGCTAGCTTTCCTTGACGATCCGTTTAGAAGAAACCTAGGTAGGTTCGTTTGGCTCATTAGGTTATATATATATATATATATATGGAATATCAGCCGGATATCGGAGAGCCGAGTTCGAATTCCAATTAAATTTCTTGCATTCATTTAAGCGCAAATGCCCCTTGGAAAGGTATCAGTTCGTCGCTTCTCCCACCAGCTATGGTCAAAATAGCAGGATTAGGGTTTATAGCCTTGGTTGGTAACCATTCTACAGCAGAATGTAATAGCAAGCTACTGAGGGAAAATCTTCTACCCAGTCTATGTCTTTTTCTTTCGAAACGGATTTGGATTTGTAAAGTTACAAATTTATTCCCCTGAAGAAAGTCAACTTTAGAATCAAAACCTGTGTAGCGATACAATTTATGAACATGTAATCTATTATACAAAAAGCAAGAAATATTAATAATAATAATTACAATAAATTTACCATTTACCATAATAATTACAATAAATTTACCATATTAACATATTAAACATTCACGGCTTCTAGCACTTTTTCCATCTATACCAATTTCTCTCGTTTGAAACACCCCTATTTCTGTTTTCAATATACCACTATAACTAGAGAATGCATCGTACTTAAGACAAAACGTAAGAGCAACTCTTGGATCCTGGAAATCCTTAACTTAAATAAAAAGATGGGCATCATACTAAAACACCTCACACCCCAAGAAAACAAAGAAGAAATACGATGAACAGAATATATCAAGACACGATGTGAACAATTTGACGATATTACCACCTCATACATACAAGACAAAGCATTTAAAATAAATATAACAATCTCGAAATGTCGGGCAACTTCATGAACCAAGGAAAATTATCATTTTACAGTGAATTCAAAAAGAAGGAAACTGCTGTCATATACAGAACATTTAAAAAAAGTGGAAACCCCTTCATACCAAGAAATTTTCAAGAAATAATAACGGCTCATGATACAGAGAAGCAAAATCAAATTAAAATGACCCTAAGCTTAACTAAACTATAAGCTAACATCAAAATACGAGAAACCAGAACAATAAAATATACAAAAGTATACACAGAAATAGACAGCACACTACTAACAAAAATAAGAGACCCATGCACTAAAGAAACCCAAAAAGTCTTATCAGAATTACGGGAATCTAAATACAAGGAGGAAAAAGTGAAATCCCGGAACATTCTCGAAAGGAAGCTACTCTGGATGAAAACACTGACAAATAAAGAGGAATCGGACAACAAGAAAACAAGAAATACAAAACAAGTCTTTAGTTAGAAAGAAAAAAAACCTGGACAAAGCACATAAACAGGAAACCAATATGAATTACAAAATAGAGGTAAGCGTTTCATACCATACATTCACACACAAATATATTCACCCACCAGGTACACTTACCAGGTCATGTCGAAGTACTCACTAAGGGACTCATACAACAAACAACTATTTCACAATAATAATTTTAATGTTCACGCATCAATAAATCCATCCATCAAACACACTCACCAAGATGTACCCGGCCACCCACAAAAGAGCCCACGCAACGGGCCACTATATCATAACACAAACACAACTATAAAACATTCCCCACAACACAAAATGGACGACACTACTACTACAAATCCCACAATCGAAATATACTCACCCAACCAAGATCACCCAGATATGCCAGCACCACAATTTCCAACCCACACATCTACCACCCAGAAATTTCCAAACATATAAATAGAGGTACTTCTCCAACTAAAAATATTTTCAGAACATCCGATCCGAAGGACAAAAACAATTTAAAAAATACAAAACCTATGATTATTAATCTCTCTTTATATCCTTTAAAAGAAGAAATAAACCTTCTAAAGTTAGGCCTAAAATTCTGTTCGACTTCAAAAAGTAACATTACAGACATAAAAAAGACCTTAAAAAATTCGAACGAAAATTTAGGCTTATAGAAACAACAATACTACACAACAACAATACTGTAATATAACAATCTGGCCCCACCCGAGGAAGGCTGATGCAAGCGAGGGTGTTTCCGGTCGTTGAAAGGAACGGATGTCGCTTTGACCTTATTTCCGGCAGCAGCGGAAATAACTACAGAGGCAAACAGAACAGGTGTCTCTGAGAATTACGTGGGCGTGCGTGGGCGAGGCAAAACCGGAAGAAAAAGTCCCGGTTCTGGAAGATTATATAAAGACCTCGTCACACGGATTCGCCAGAGCAGTAGTAGCAGAGGAGCAACAGAGATCGGCCGGTGAAGAGAGACAACAGATAAGACTACACTCCCGTCAACCCATTAGAGGCGCGCTCTCTCAATTCTCTGTCCCCTATGCTACACGGTTCATCGTCATTAATAAAAATATAACTTATATTTTTATATATATGCGTGTTTGTTGTTTGTCGATATACAACAATACTAGTGACAGCTCAATAATAAAAAAAAGCAAATCTAAATATTTTCCAAATAAGAATGAGAATTCAAACAAACTGAACATATTTTTAACAACTCTGAGAAACAGATTTACAAAACAATCACAACCCACCTAACAATCTCACACGCAAACAAAAACTGGCATTAGAAAACATTCGTGAAAACAATGACATAATAAAGAAATAAGTGCTCTAGTCATTATGGTTAAACTTACTACAAAACAAATATTCAAGATATATTAGGAGACAAAAGTAACTGCAAATTAATCAACCATAATATAGATGTAAACATCGCTTCAAAAATAAAAATAAAACTCTGCCTTACACACAGTAGAATACTAGCGACAAAAGAAAAAATCCTTAAAGACTGAATATAAAAAACAGCAATTTTTACGGACTCTCAAAGATACATAAACCAAGCACAACAAAAGCAGCTATCTAGGAACAAAAATCTGAATACCCAAGTCATCTGAAATACAATTGTAGCAGTGTCCGCCTGCCCAGCAATCAGACTGAGCAACCTGAAAGATAAAATATTAGAATCATACACCACACAAATAAAAAGCAACATTCAATTCTAAGCTTCATACCACAAAAAGTAAACCTAGTTACACTCATAGTGACATTTGACGTAAACTGTTTCTACAGCAACATACCTCATGAACCAGGTAAAAAGACCATTACATTTTGGATTAAAAACGACCAGAAATAATTTCCACATATTTCACAAAAAGAAATTATTATACAGAGTATATAACTAATTTTAGACAACAATTCATTCCAACTTAACAAGCAAAGTTATATCAAACAACAGGTACCACGATGAGGATAAAAATGGGGACAAACACTCGCACTGACATATATAGAAAAAACCTATACAACCAAATGGAGCACAGATAAAAACAGAATTCACTAAATCATGGAAGAAATATCTAGATGATTGCGTTATCAAATAGAGATCAACATGGGGAGCCATAAATAAAATACACAATCTGCTCTAAAACTTTCACTCCAAAATTAAGTTTACACTAGAATATAGCTATAATGAATTGTCATTCCTAGACAAACTCATAGAAAACAATCAATTACATCACAGACATTTAGGAGCCAACAGACATACAACAGTACCTTTATTTCAAGAGTGAGCACCCTAAAAGTTGTGTAAAATCCATTCCCTACTCCCTTGCATAAGAAATTTGTTGAATAGTAGCTGGCGAAATTCTTCGTAAAAAACGCCTACAGAAAACACTACAACTAAGAGGATACCCTACTCCACTAATAAACCATGGTTTCCAACTGGTAGAAGAAATACTAATAGAATCTTTCTGGAATCCCCCCCCCCCAAAAAAAATAATAAGAAACCATTTTCGCATACGTATCCACACATAACAGAAACAGAAACAAAGAAAAATTATTTTCAAAGATAAAAATAGATCTAGAATTACTCAACAAAAATAAAATAGAAGAAATCCTAAAAACAACTAAAATAAGTAAAAACAAACGCCAACCCCCAAATTCAAAAACATACTAACCTCATCAAAATTCGAGCCACACACAACACATAGGGTCACAATATGCTACAAAAAAGAGGTGGGGTCTGCAACAAAATAATAGAAAGAAATCACTTAAATCTACATAAGTAATTAATGCTTTAAATGTAATGAATGCGCAAAAATGTACGTGGAGGTGACACAACGCCTGAATGAATTAGTAGCCCTGCACAGAAGTAACATTAAACTAACCAATAACAAGAAATTGTACAGTTCCCAACGCTTACACCAATGTAGTGGAGGTAAAATTCAGTGTAATGACTATCTACCAAAATGCAGACTATGAGCCGCTCATGATGCAGGAAGAGATATTTATAAAAATACACGCCTTCCCTAAAAAAGACAACATGAAAAAACTCACAGTCACACTAAATTTAAAGACGCTTAAAAAAGCGCGAGCTATTTCGAAAATAGTAATTTTAGATTCCGAAAATAACAAACAAAACTTGATGACCCGTAGAATTGAATAAAAATCGATGAAAACAATTTTGAAGGAAAAAAAAAAATTTCTCAAATCAGTGTAAATATTTTCTGGATTTTCAAAGGTGAATGATTCCTAAAACGGAAGAGATTTAAAGAGCCAGTGTGAAAAAAGCAACAAACGAACACGCACGCATACAAACATTCTGGCCTGCACACCGACCACATATCTATATATACATAGTATTTTCGGCCGTCACAAATACAAACGGATCTCGATATGTAAAATTATAAATGTATTTGCCCGAAATGAGTCATCTTTGAACTCAAAACACGTATGGAGACACAAGTACTCTTATCGACACCTAATATATTATACAAAAGCAAGTAATATTAATAATAATTATAATAAATCAACATTTTAAACAAAGCGTTCAGGGCTTCTTGCAAGTTTTCCATATATATATATATATATATATATATATGAGAATGAAAGAAAGAAAGAGATAGATAGAGTGAGAGAGAGAGAGAGAGAGTGAGAGAGAGAGAGAGAGAGAGAGTGAGTGAGTGAGATACCTGAACAAAACAAATTGCAAAACAAATTTTATTTTTTTAACAATATTTTAAAACGTCGGTTTCTCCACTCTATTTTTGTCGAGTATACCATGGACAGAACCTGTGGAAAACGAAGAGGTTTTACATAAAATTAAATAAAAAAAAAAATGAAAAACATATTTAAAAACAGGAAGGCACATTTGAGATTTTTGAATCACAATATTATAAAGAAGGGTTTGAAAACTCTGATATTTAAAAGACAATTTAAAGGAATTAGGAACAGAGGAAAGCAGCGTTGAACATAATTAATGTGTAAGTGGATGACGGAACAAGGTTTAGGAGTGATAAAGAAAAGACAAAAATTATTTACAGCTGCAAGGGACAGGAAATTGTAGAGATCCATGCTCTTTACATCCTGAGGGGATATGGCACATAAAGAAGAATATATATATATATATATATATATATATATATATATATATATATATATATATATATATTCTTTTTTTTTTTAAGGAATAAAATTAAGTTGTTTTCTTTATTAATTACTATATCTTTTTATAATCCTTTCAAGATTGCCACTAGTGTGCAGTTGTTTACAGGAAAAGAAGAAACAGGATACAGGCGATGCCGAAAATAGGATGAAAGATATATGTGATTTAAGGATGTGGATTTGATTTAAGGAGGTAGACTGGATTAGAGAGGTGAATGGGATTTAGATAGTAGATGGCAATTGATTTTTAAACTTTTAGAGATTGTAGCAGTCAGGGAAGCAAATAAATGGGAGTAAAGTCAACAGGCGGGAAATGCGAGAAAATAAACTTTTTGCACAAATCTTTCGGTCATAAAGAATATCCACACACCGACTGTATTTAATTATAACAAATCTCAGTAGATAACAAAACCACATCAGTCGAACACGTCTACGAGCAACGTCAAGAAAAGGATAGTACGTGTAAGTGATATAATGATATAAACAAAATGTTGGCATTCAACACTAACTTAAGCAAGAGACTTGGAAGTAAACTCTCTTTTCTACTAAAAAAGAACTATAACAGTTATTAGATTTGTGAAGTCTAATTTCATAGAAAACTGGTCTGAGCAAAAGATTTTATGAATTTCAATTAATAGTAACTTTAAATGCTATAACGTTGAATGCCGAATGTTTACTGCATCTTCTCTGCATCATGTCCCTTCAGGATGTAGGCGATTGTGGCCTTCCACATTTCTTTATTCTTAGGATCTTAACACTCTTTCTCTTGTTGCCTCTCTCAGACTCCGCTCTGCTATCCATTTCCTCAGGCCAATAAAGTATCTCACACATTGCTTTCCCCTGTCTCTCTTTCCTTCTATCTAGCCTGTGAGTATCAGACTCTCTAATCTCTCCTTCCTTAGTACATGCCCCAGGTCTTTTCCTGATGTTAAGTACTAGTTTCCTGTTCGTTGCTATTATCTCCGTAACCTCATCTCTCTCACATGTTCGGTCCATGGTATGCTCAGCATATATCTATAGAACTATATTTCGGTTGCTTCAAGTATTTCCCTAATCTTTGGTGAGATTTTCCAGCATTCAGTGCAATTTTGTAGAACAGACGTCGCATAACAATCCAATACTTTCTTCTTTGTTTCCAGTGAGACTTTCGTGTGTCTCAATACACTACTCAGCTTCTGGAATGCATCTTTGGCCATGTCAATTCACCTTCAGATCTCAGCATCCCACTTTCTATTCTCTGTTAGAAGACTTCCCAGGTATTTAAAAAATCTGTACCTGCTTGATTTTAGTATTCCAAGTATGTAGTTGGCATTTTGGACTCCTCTTTTGAGCATGAACTTTTGAAATTTATAAACCTAATGTCTCAAAAATGTCTTCATTTTTTAAATAAGAGCTCATATTGCAATCTTTGAAGCTAATGATTTTCAAACAACATTGGAGCAAAAACGTATCAATGCACACACTGCGAGGTATAAGAAAAATACTGCAAGTATTATTACAGCTTAATATACAGATTAATATACTGATAAATGAAATAGAATCATAATTAAGCAACAAATTATATTTATTTCAGACAAAAAATGTCTTAAAAATGAACAGGGTCAAACGATAAACTAAAACTTTATGCTACGTACTTGTGCCTCTCCATCACTTCCTAAAATATCCGTAGCGCGCCTGCTTCTCTGTACCTCAATATGTAATATAACAACCTGGCCCCACCCGAGGAAAGGCTGATGCAAGCGGGGGTGTTTTCCGGTCGTTGAAAGGAACGGATGTTTGTTTGACCTTATTTCCGGCAGTAGCGGAAATGGCTACAAGAGGCAAACAGAACAGGTGTCTCTGAGAATTGCGTGTGCGTGCGTGGGCGAGGCAAAAATCGAAAGTACCGGTTTGGAGATTATAAAAAGACCTCGGGCACGGATTTCACAGACAGAGCAGAGAGTCAGAAGAAGTGAGGGCAGAACCACAGAACACGAAGGAAGGCAGTTCACAGCTGCCCCCAATAGCATGCTGCTATTGTGGGGTACGCAACCCGTCAACTCTTGGAAGCGCGCTCTCGCTCTCTGTTCAGTAGGCTACACGGTCCATCGTTCATTAATAAAAATATCACTTGATATATTTTTATATACACCCGTGTTTGTCTGTATATTGCTATATAACAAATACCGTCAATTATACGATAAAGAGTGAGGTGAAGAAAAACTAAAAGCATATCACATATTTCTGAGATGAGGTACTTACATTATTTACATTGTTCAGACTGTTGTCCTCATATTAACGACGTTTCTTCAGGTGACTGGAATTCTGAACCGAAACCTTTAATTTCATCATTGGGGTAGATTGCTCTTGTTTCATGAGTTATGCCACTTCCATATGCCTTAGTTATGACTATTTAACTAAACTCTAAGTCTTCGTTCGCCGCTAGTGCCTCCAGGTACTAAACTCACAACTCTTTGGATCAAGTCACTGAATCCAACTAACGCTTTTATCCACTGGGTCTTGTATTCTTGAAAACAATTCCAGTCACCTAAGGTCGAAGCATAGAGATGCAGAAACGTCTTGAATATGGCAATAAAAATGAGGAACGTAATCCGAAAAATGTAAATAATAAAAACAGTAGGTATTGTCGTTTGTTTTACCGTATGTAGTATTTCCTATTCTTCATTAGGTTGTTGGTCACCAATTTTACTGTAAAATTTAATTAACATATTTTTCTGCTTCTTTAAATCATACCTATTGGCTGTTCCGACATCACCTTCCTCATTCAGACGCCGCACAGAAACACTACTTCAAAAGCTGTACATTTTTGTGTTGTTGATAACGAGAGAAGATTGATTTTCTTTTTTGCGCGGTTGCCCACAAGAGGGTCTGCAGGTCTTTCTGATATTTTCGTAACATAAAGTTAAAAAAAATTACAAAAGGAAAATAAAATGCTAGCGAACAGCATACTCTCACGTCTACCAATACGAGCACTTGAGATCAACTGACGTATGACGGGACAAGTCGCTCAGCCAGGCTGGTAAAGTGGTGGGTGGAGTCGGGCCGATCTTGACACCTGTTACTACGCCGTACCTAAATGGGGTGGGTCAATTAAGTTTTTGTGCACCACTCTAAAAATATTCCGTTTTTGGAGGTTTTTGGTTTTCAAATGTTTGGATACCGGATTGTCAACATGTATTCTTTATTTATGTGCTATCTACCTTCAGAATGTAGTCGATCATGGCCATCCACATCTCCCTATTCTTTGTAACTCTAAACGGCTTTTCTCTTGTTCTTCTCTTCGATGTGCCGTATCCCTTCAGGACGTAGGCGATCATGGTTTTCTACATTGCCCTATCCCTAATCACGCTTAATACTTCAGCTTTTATCCCACTTAATCTCCGCTTAACCATCCCTCTGCTCAAGCCCATGAAGTATGTCATGCGTTGCTTTCCCTTGTCTCTTTTCCTCTATCCGTCTCGTGAGCATCAGGTTCTCCAAGCCCTCTTTTCTCATTACATTACTGATTACATGTCCTAACAATTTCGAAAAACAAAATCAGCCTCAATGTGTTACACAATTAGATGACTTTAATTTTCTTAGTGATATTTTAGGGAAATCTCTGAAAATCGGAAAAAGTGTATATTTTAGTTAATAAAGTGTATGCTAAGATTGCTTTACAATATTATTGTGGGAACCTACCTACAAATGGACTCTTTCGCACCTTTATAATATGACTACCAACTCTGAGCGAGGAGTCTCTGAGTAGTAACCACAGAGTGATTGAATGAGTGAGTCAGGACGCTGCGAGAGAAAATACTCTCCAGTCCACCATTACCTTTGTACTACATTTCCCGAGAATATATTATTCAACTTTACATCTGCGTCCGTGTTATCTTTCTATGGCCCTCCGATCATAATACTGGTGACGAAGAACATTCGAATCACAAAGGGAAACATCTACTTAAAAAATTCGACAAAAAATGTTACGCCATAACACTGGTGACGAAGAATATTTGAACCACAAAGAGAAACCTCTACCTAAAAAATTCCACAAAAAATATTACGTCATAACACTGGCAACGAAGAATATTCGAACCACAAAAAGAAATCTCAAAAATTGCTTATACAGCAAAAAGAACAACAACAACAGCAGAGAGAGCATCAGCAGCTTTTCCTTGAATTTCAAAAACAAGAAAAATTATTTCTAAAAACATTAAATAAAAAAGAATTTAGTGAAAACAAAACTGGATTTTCTCACAACATAATTTGGAATTCTATAGAGACATTCAATTATCTTTCTGACGAAGATAAAACATTTCAAGCTTTCTATAGAAGATATGAAGTTCTTTTTACGGTAGCCTGTGAGGATTAGTCGAACGCTAAAAAAGTTCGCCTTCTTTTGAAAAATTTGAGAACAGCGAAACATAGTAAGTTCGTCGATTACATTATTCCGAAAAAAAACAAGTAAATTAGGGTTCGATGAAGCAATAAAACATTTGTCTGAGTTATTTAGCCTTAATACAACACTATTCCACAAAAGATGGAAGCGTTTTAACTTGTCAAAACGGGATGACGAGGATTATCTTACATTTGCATCCATTGTAAATGAGCACTGTGACGATTTTCGATTGGCAGAATTGTCAGCCACCGATTTCAAATGCTTAATATTGGCCAAGGTTTAGTCTCCGCAAAAAAAAAAAACGTGGAGATAATACGGAGAGTTCTATCAAGACTAGAAAGCGAACCTGGTCTCATAGTGCAAAAACTGGCTGAAGATTTCTAGCGAGTAATCAGTGTTAAAAGCGATTAAAAAACATCGAGGAATCATGTATATATCGTAATTTAGGAGAATTAAGTACAAGCCAAAAGATTACTCCCCTGGAAAAAAGTTGAGAAAGCAAAGAGTATGCCATTCACAATCTAAAAGTAGACGACACTTTCAGAAACAAAAATTACCCACAAGCCTATGTGGGCGTTGTGGTGGACATTATTGGGTGGCAGACTGCTTCTACCGAAACAAGGTATGTAATAATTGTTGCAAAATTGGCCACAAAGGGGCGAACTGTAGAAACAAAAGGAACAACAGAAACAGAGTCAGACAAACTAAATCAAATGGAAAAGTAGATAACAATCTACTAAAATATGTCGTAGGCAACATGCTAATCAAAACAGTTAAGCTGCAACTAGATTCTGGCTCGGATCACTCAATTATTAAACTTCACACTTGGAGGAAATTTAAAAAAAAAAAGATAAAAAAGGCAAACAAAACAGCTCGTGCAGTAACAGGAGAAAAAATCAAATTTGAAGGTGAGCGAACCTGGTCTAACACTACCTATAACACTAAATGGCATCACAAATTAATTAAGTTTTTCGTCCATAAAATCCCTGAAAATTTTTTGGAACTGATTAGATGGAGAGGTTTAAATTGTGGAACCAACCAATCAACAATTTTTGCCAAAAGGTGGAAAATATGACAACAGATGCCCAAGACCTGAAAGACGAATTAAAAGAAAAAATTGGCGAAGTTTTCTCGGCGGAAAATTTACAAAGACAAAAGCCAGATTCGAGCTGAAATAAAACGTTCAACCCGTTTTCAAAAGAAAAAGAAATGTCCCATTTGCATCAGTAGAAAATAAGGGAAGAATTTGACCGACTAGAAAATGCCGGTATACTGTCCAAAGTGAGCTTTAGAGAATGAGCTGCCCCCGCTGTATATGTAAGAAAAAAGTCCAACCAAATTTGCGTCTGTGCGGATTTTTCAACGGCTCTAAAAGATTACCATTATCCCCTTCCCACACCGGATGAGGTATTTTAATAAACTGAATGATGGGGTAATCTTCTCCAAATTGGACTTAAGCGATGCATACCTGAAAATCCCTGTTGAGGAGGAGTGTGCAAAACTTCTATGTATCAACACCCACATGGGTTTATACAAATTTGATCGATTGGCATTCGGGGTCAAGGTTGCACTTGTAACATTTCAGCAGGTCATCTCTTATCCTTCAAGCTATGAGTGAACAGCACGACAAAATGGGACCCATTTTGTCGTGCTGTTCACTCATAGCTTGAAGGATAAGAGATAGACATATATCTTTCCCAAGGTTATTAGCACGCAATGTAATGAACATGATTGGAATTCAACTCGGCTCTCCGATTTCTCAATCCGAGTCGCTATCCATTGGATAGTGGGATGGATTGAGGAATTGGAGAGCCACTACATCATCCGCGACCAGGAGAAAACAAATCATGACAAACTTAGTTAATTGATGGCGTAACAGCATATACAAGAAAAAAAATACAGAAAGATAAAGTTTATTAGAAGCTAGAAGAAATAATAATTTGTAGAGGGCCATGATTGCCTACATCAATCCCGAGAAGACACTGCATATAAAGAAAAAGAGATCGGTTTGTTGGTAGTATTTTTTCAGAGTAAAAATCGAGGACAAAATAAAAGCGAATATCGACTAAAAATATAACCCCAGACTAATTTTCTTCGTAAACAAAAAAGTAATAGAACACACTTGTGAGCGCATGACAGCTGAACTGCACACCAGATTCCAACACGATCTTGAGTTCATAAGGAGAGAATGCGCACCGTTTTGGGGCTTCCCACACAACGTTTGATAATGTTGTTCTGCGCACTACCGTCCACCAATGATGTGAAGCCTCCGTTGTTGCCTCAGCTGATTTCGTGTTGTTGAGCATGCATTTAATTTTCGAGTCAAGTGTCATCGTTTCTCCTCAACCAGATCCAATGGCTTTTCTTTTCCACGGTAGTTTGTGGACCCTTCATTATTACTGTTGCTTTCCGCTGTTGAAAACCAATCGACAGCACACATTTCCTCGTTCTGTGTCCAATGTAACCTCTGCAGGTGACTTCGCCTCCCATCCTGCTTCCTTCAGTTCTTCAAGTAAATTAATACCGCTAACTCTTTCTGTAAACTTCTGCTTCCACATTACCCTCATTGAGTGCTATCAGTTACACCAAATAATCTTCTTTTCTTCACACCAATAGAAAACGTCCGGCTTCTCCTCTTTTGGGATTGGGGGAAAACCGTTACAACCTGTGAGATCCATCTCTCATCATCCGCTGTTCTCGCCTTTTCATTAGAGAATCAATGTGTCCCTTGCCGATGGAAGTTGATTGATGTCCTTGGTGTGCACTTTTGTGATCTATTTTTACCATTGTTGCTATCAAAGTCTTTCTTCAAGGTATTACACAAAATCCTCAGTATCAGGTTGTATACCGATTCAGGGCTAACTGGCAATTTGATAGTATGTGCTTCATTGTACTTTTTGCTCCACATCTGCACTTGTTTAATATTAGGTCCAGGTTAATGTTATGTACAAACAAAAAATATAACATTAAACGCTAATTATACTAAGTCCACCAAACACAACTTCTGTTTACAAAACAGATTGTTGGTAGAACTTAATGTATATTGATTCCAAAACCTTCAACTTTTAGCCTTACTCAGCACTGAATATATCAGGGACATAAGTCAAAGTTTATATATCAAATGTTCAACTATCTCTGAAAATGTAACATTAACCGATCTGTGTATGTGGCTCATCTTTCCCTGCGTCCTGGATACGAGGATAATTTACAAAACCTCTGATCGGGAGATTAGTGGTTTTGAAAAGTGTGGCGCCACCTCTTAACTGCTGTCGTTACCTGGGAGAGAGAATCTGCTAGGGTCCCAGCAACAAGCAAATACGGAACAACAAAACAAAAATTAATAATTCTTTTTAGTAAAATGTCAGTCAATGCACGAAAAAAAATGCAATTTTGTTAAAAATTTCTTTTGAAGTAACATCACCAGCAATAGTTTAAAGAAACATTACCAACAAAAATGATCAACAATGCATTTTATGTTCTAAAAATAAACAGCGTGTCCATAAAATCAGTGTGTACTTTAAAAATTTATAATTTTATTTGTATTTGCGACAGAAATAATATGTAAAACATGTTACAAACTTTAATGTACCTAGTTTTAAGCATAGTTATTGAATAATTCTTTACCACAAAATTTGCAACAATTTTTAGATAAGTAAAAGTATTATCATTAAAATCGTAATACTCTTTGTATTGCTAAGGATGGAGGACATGTGAAAACTTAAATAAAATTTCCATAAAACCTTAAAAAATGTTGATTTACTTCTTTCTAGTCTTTCTTTTACAAATTATTTCTATCGCAAATATAAATAAAGGTATAATTTTTTTTAAGTGCACACGAACGCTATAGACACCCTGTATATCTAAAAATATGTTTAGACTGAAAGTATAAAATTGCATACAAATTAATGAAATTAAGCATCCAATCGTTCACTAAATTTAATCAACCAACGACCTATTCCTATTGAAGTATTGGCTAAAAAGTGTTAATTTACTACACTCTCCGACTTTTTACTTATTTTTGCTACATAGTCACCATCGCACAGACCTTTGAACTTGTAAAATATAGAACTTATACGATAGGAAGGCAGATCTGGTATAACTGAACTTGTTTGATTTAATTCAATCTTTCCTGTCAAATCTAAACTATCGCCCGGTTCACACTCCACCCACATCTATTGAACAGGTGAAGAGGCTCATCCCTTGTTTCCTGTTTAGGATGCGGTTTCCGGTTTTCTCTTTTCCAATCTTTTCACTCTTTTATTTTTTTTTTCCAATTGGAGTAGATAGACTAAACTATCGCCCGGTTCACACTCCACCCACATCTATTGAACAGGTGAAGAGGCTCATCCCTTGTTTCCTGTTTAGGATGCGGTTTCCGGTTTTCTCTTTTCCAATCTTTTCACTTTTATTTATTTTTTCCAATTGGAGTAGATAGACTAAACTATCGCCCGGTTCACACTCCACCCACGTCTACTAAACAGGTGAAGAGGCGCATCCCTTGTTCCCTGTTTAGAATGTGGTTTCCGGCTTTCTCTTTTCCATTCTTTTTACCCTTACGTACCCCCCTGCGCATCAGTGGCGTTATCGTCTTGCTTGGGGTGATATGATTAAAAAAAAAATCGCGTAATGAAGGTCGCATTGAAAGGACAGCATCAAGACCCCATCATACGAACGCGAGTGTTCCTTAATCTTAGGTCCTACTCTTTTTCTGATCTTTACCAAGAATGTCTCTGATGTAATCAGATTCCAAGTAGGCAGCTACATTGACAACACCACTTTCAATCTTTAGTGGATTGGGATAAGAAATATCTCGTAGATTTTAATACTTCCACAACAAAGCTGCTATACTTTAACCACCATAGACAATCGCTACTACCCACCACCATCATGGATCAGGCTAGTCTCGCTTAAAAGAAATACACTCCGCCTCCTCGGCCTAACTCTCACAGCTGACTTCAAATAGAACGACTACATTGAATTAATTACTAACTCTATTGCTAGAAAGGATGGATTACTGTGTCGATCTAGGAAGTTTTTCTCGTTTGAATCTTGCACATATTCAAATCTATCATCATGCCCATGTCACATCTGGCCAGGCGCCCCTGCTATTCATTTTAGGATCCTCTACAAAATCTAAAGGAGAATCCGTAATGTAATCGATCCCAATCTGGCTGCTCGACTCTAGCCACTTTCTCACCGACGAGATATGGCTATCCTCTGTCTCTTCTACAAATATTTTTACTGCTTTGCTCCAACGAGTTTAGCTCCATGAAGCTCGCTCTGCGCGAATTTACTCGAGCTACTAGACCGACAACTAGATCTCACACTTTTACAGTGAAAACAATCAAAACTAACCACAACTTCTACTCTATTAGCTACTTTTCTCGCACATCCTGCCTGTGAAACTCACTTCTGTATACTTGCTTTCCTGATAGCTACAATCTCCTAGATTTTAAATGCAACGTCGATTGTCATTTCTTGACTCCCATCTTTTCCTTGACGGCTTCTGTATCTTGTTCTTCTCCCTTTCCTTTCCACTCTCACGCAGCACCCTTCATGTTATTATTTCCACCCTTCTCTTACCCATTCTCAGACACTCTGTTCTGTTCTTCTTTCTCTACACTCTCCTCTTATGTAACCCCTTCGCACCCGTGGCAGTACTGCCTTGCTTGGAGTGAAACGATTATAAAAAAATAATCATCCTTTCAGATCAGTGTCAGTAAAGGTCACACACTAAAAGTGTTATGTCGTGAGTAAGAATAAATACCTCAAGAACAGGAATAGGTTAATAGTTGCATTCCGTGAAAATAGTATTTACAAAGGTTATTAGTATCCAATACAAGAATAAAGGTTAATCGTCTCAACCGTCGTAAGACGTAGTATGAGTAATGGGTACTTCCGGGTCGTCACCGGAAGTCTACGACTGACTTGTCGATCGGCTGCTCGGCACACTCCCTTACGTAGATGCCACCATTACTTTACATAGTAATGGAATAGTCCATTATAGCCGAATAGGCGCGGGCGTCCCAACGAAAAGCAATATGTATCAAAAATGGGACTTGTTGGTTGACACGTTTCTCCAATTTTTCACCTATTCTACCAACATAGTCATCATCGCACAGACATTTGAATTTGTAAATTATAGAACTTATATGATGGACAGGTAGATCATCCATCCGGATCAGTCTCAATATCAATAAGTGGCGAAATTGTAACGTTTTGGTTAATCCATTTCTCTAAATTCATCCTTACCGATCTACCTCAACATACGTGGTTCAATGAGTAATTTTCCGTTTATCTAATAAACAAATATTTCATTCGTGGGCGTAGATATTATTTTTGATGAAGGTAATGTTTGACAGAGTTCAATGCGCACACTGAGCTGTATTACATTAGATTTAAAAGTCGAACTAATAATAACTCCAGGTGTTCAGAAGAAAACTCAAAGAATGAAAAATCAAGCTGAAATTAACTTCGCAAACAATATTATATTATCAAATTGGAAAAAAAAATAACAGTTCATTTTGTTGTATTAGTGATATTGGGTTTCTTAAACAGTTTTCATATGCTAATATATTTATATCTTTATAAATTTATATATATATATATATATATATATATATATATATATATATATATATATATATTATATTTTCGTCGACCTGGAGAAGTTCTAGAGCACGTCGAACCAATCGACAGTTTTCACTGCCAAGAGGAACGTAGGTTTGAGTTCTGCTGTAGAGCCCATATTTTTCTTTAATAAGATTTTTCGAATGTTCTGGACGGTAGACGAAAATAAATACACTGTTTAATAAATAAACGGAACGTCTATTCGAATATGGGTATCGATTAAAAATAATAAAATCGGTTGGAATCAAATTTGTCGTATTAATAAATAAAGATTCATAACTTCAAATATACTTTGTTTACTTTAGGATACAGAACGGATCAGATATGAATCATTCGAGTGTCTAAGAATACTCTGCTTAGCTTCTGAAAAGCGTCTTTAACCATGCCAATGCGTCTTCGGATGTCAGTGTCGCACTTTCTATCCTCTGTTAAAACATTTCCCAGGTATTTAAATTTTTGGCACCTATTTGATTTTAGTATCCACGACCTGTAGGTGGCATTTTGAAGTTCTCGTTTTGCTGGTGGCCGTTCATTCAGTTTTCTATTTGTTTATGTTTAGTCCTTTCCTCTCCCTTTTCTTTTCTATCTTCTGCAGGAGGATTTTATTTTTCTCTCCGTGTCTGCTAACAGCACTGGGTCATCTGAGTATCTTCTAGTGTTAAGACTGTGGCCGCTGATGATGAATTCTGGCAGGATTTTTATCTTTCTCAGAATTGTTTCGCTGTACAGGTGGAATAGATCCTGTGAGAAGACACATCCTTGTCTTACATCCATTTCTAAGTTTGTTTATCTCCTGAATACATTTTCTGTACGCATGCAAGCGGTTTAGAGCCATTATAGGTTCTTCCTTATTCTAATGTCTGTCCCGAATATGTCGAGTTCATCTCTAACAAGTCTTTGTGGCGTACTTTGTCGAACAACATTGCGGAGTATTTGAAACACAGATGCATGTCCTTCTGCATTTGTATTGCTCTTCCTGATAATATTCTGATAACATTGCGTTCTTTGTTCCAGTGTCTTTGATCTTCATTAATAATGAATTTGCCGTAAGATCGAAAAATTTAGCAAAGACGATGTTATTTCTTTTATTAATAAAATAACGTAAAAATGAAAGGTTTCTTATTTGATAACTTATTTTGGTTAGTAATCTATTAGCCTCTCATCCCGCAAAAAAAGCAAAACAAAAAACAAAAACAAAAAAAACAAAAAACAAAAACAAAACAAAACAATAAACACAAATCAAAACTGTATTTAACAAAGATCTATTTTGAACTCCTAGAAAAACTCGAACTATTAGGAAAAGATGTTAGAGTAACCGGGACCTTATTCTGAGAGCAAACCCTTACATTCCGATAGAAAATGAATTGAGTAACTATATAAAAGTAGAAAGGTGCATGTGACAAGGATGTATCTTCTCCCCAGATTCATTCAACCTGTACAGGGCATCTATTCTAATGGAACTGGACTGGAAACCCTACCACGATAATTGTAACACTGTGTTGATGTTCGAATCGGAAAGAAAACTACATGATCTCCTAGAAAGGTTAGAAAAAGAAAGCGAGTAAAAATCATTACGCAATGGGCGGAATCCTTAGAAAAGAAAAGGGTCGCAAAAGACATGAAGTTGAATAGAGCCATGATTATTTATGTCCTGAAGGGACGGCATTTAGAAGAAGAAGCTTCACTTTTGTTACGCTCAGATTCCAACTTTTGGCTCTCAAAAATTCCACATGAACAATATTATTCATGTATAACACGCATCTTTACAGATGTTTAAGCCTAAAAATTAAAAGTGCATTGCATGCATGGAAAGTAAGTACTAATTAATATTAATATTCAGAACAATATACTGAACTTTAAATATTCGTCATAAACTAACTATTGTTTAACAAACTATTTAAAGCACTAATCAACCACTACGCTGAATTAAAAAATATCCATGGACATACAAAGTTCATGACGTCAATAGTTGTCATTACTTGTTAATCTCTCTATAAAAGGCAATCTGTGAGTCTGTGTGTGACTGTTATCTATGTACACCTACATTTTTTAAGCTACGCCATTCGAACTTTCTAGGAACACATATCTACAGGGAAACCAGGTCGACACATATTTTTTGAGTTTAAGTTCAGCAATTTTCCCTTTCACACTTTTTGGCCAAAGGACACA
This sequence comes from Ascarosepion bandense, assembly GCA_037127315.1. Lineage (NCBI taxonomy): Eukaryota > Metazoa > Mollusca > Cephalopoda > Sepiida > Sepiidae > Ascarosepion > Ascarosepion bandense. The sequence goes on along the minus strand of JBBBDQ010000385.1, from coordinate 4,321,262 downwards.
ATTGTTTACATTTGCTCCGTAAAACATCTAAGATGGTTGCTGAATTACGTCACAGAAATCAAATCACATGTGTCAAACGCGACTAAAATATTTTTTATTAGAAAAAAAATGAGCTTTTATATTTATTTTTATTCTGACGTTTTACGTCACAGAAATCAAATCACACGTGTCAAACTCGACTAAATTTTATTTTTTTGAAAAAATTAAAGGCTTTATATTTAATTTTTATTCCGACGTTTAAAAAATTCATTTGGTCAACAAACAAATGTGAATATTTTTACCTGTAATTTTGAAACAAAAGCAATATTTTTTTTAAAATTGTTTATTCAAACAAAAACAAAATATATAAAATAAAAAGTTGCATCTTCCCCTACTACTAAAATGTTCTGAGTTGCACGGGCAACGCCGGGGCGTGACACTAGTCTTGATATATACGCCAAACGAATATAATTAAGAGATTTTGTAATAATTTTAACATAAGCTATGCAATAATATTTCCAAGATGCCAGGGTTTATTAACAGTGAAAGAAACTGAAAAGACTTAAGTGAGGAGAAAGAAAAACATAAAAAACAATATTCAGGAAGCAACAAACCAACTCAACAAATTAAACCCACACGTAACTGGAAAATAAAGAACGAATGTCCCTTAAACAGCAATTGCTCGCAGAACAATGTAATATTCCAAACTACTGTAAAATTAGCAGATGAAGAAAAACATACATAGGAGTAACTGATAGACCCTGGAAACAAAGAAACTATGTACAAAAAATATCGTTTACTTATGCTCGAACAGAAAAATGCTCTCAAAAATATCTGGGAGATTAAAAAAAACAAAAACAAATCACAAAAATATCATGGACAATAACGGGAAAAACACCAGCTTACAAAAATAAATCTCAAAACTCTAAAGTTTGTCTGGAGGTAAAAAATAGCTATAATTACCTTCCCAGACAAAAAACAAACTACTAAATAAACGCTCAAAATTCATATCAAGAGGCAGCCACAAAAACAAATTTTTAATTCGCCATTTAAAAATCGAAAACTATAAAAAATAAGAACAAATGAAAATCAATAAATAAAAAAATAAGCAAAAGCAAGTTAAATAATCCAAACAGATAAGTAAATAAACTTCTTCTCCTATGTGCCTTGTTCTTTCAGGAAGTTGGCGATCATGGCTTTCCAGACTTCCCTATCCCTGGTGTTTCTTAGCACGCTTTCTTCTGTTACACCACACAACTTCCGTTCTGCCATCCACCCGCTCAAGCCAGTCAAGTACGTTACACGCTGTTATCTTGTCTCTCTTTCCCTCTATCTGGCCTGTTAGCATCAGATTCTCCAAGCCCTCCTTCCTCATTGCATATCACAGGAATTTTAGCTGTCTCTTCCTGTATTCAGTATTAATTTCCTTTTCTTTTCCATACTTTCCAAAACCTCATACTTGATTCATTAAATCAACAGTATTCTTCTGTAGAACCACATTTCACTTGCTTTAAGTTTTTCGTTCATCTTCGATGAGATTGTCCAGCATTCACTGCACTGCCACATTGAAGAACTGATATCACATAGCAATTCAATACTCTCTTCTTTGTTTCTAGCGACATTTTTCTGTTTCTTAATACTCTACTCAGCTTCTGGAATGCGTCATTTGCCATGCCAATTTGCCTTCGGATCTCAGTGTTGCACTTTCCGTCTTCTGTTAGAACACTTTCCAGGTATTTAAACGTTTGTACCTGCTTGATTTTAGTACCCCAAGCTGTAGTTGGCATTTTGGGCTGCTCTTTTTGCTGATGAGTATGCATTCAGGTTTCTTGCGGTTTATTCGTAGTCCTCTCTTGTCCCTCTCATAAACTACCTTCTGTAGGAGGTATTGTAGTTTCATTTTTGTGTCTGCTATCAGCACTAAGTAAATAAACTACGTAAATAATAAACAATTTCACAAACCACACCCACCAAAATAACAGTTAAATAATACAAGAAACTACCCCCAATGTAATGGGCTACAAACAGTGCTCCACTAAACTGTTTATATAAAAAGTCAAGAAACTCAACTCATATAGCCTTACAATTGCATTTAACACGAAAACAAAAACTGTCACCTCTGGGTTTTGACTTCAATGTCCACTTGTATATTCACTCTATACTTAATAGTAGCATTTTTATCATTTATCAAACTAACATGCTTCACGTTGATCAAAACTTCGTGAGAAAACGAGAGAAAACAGACAATATCTGACCAAACTTTAATAAAAATGAAACATGTTAGATTGATATACGTTTCCTATGTCCTTTTATTTTATCGTCATGTTGGATTCCGATTATAGGATACAAATCCATCATCTCCAACAATTAACTAAAACGCAAAAAGTAAAATTGCACACCCGCAAAAATGGATCAGAATTACTGAAAACATTTTGGAAAAACCTAGACCAAGGCAAATTTCATAAGTCGGTGTGAAAATTAAGATTCTGGATTCTGATTGGATAGGAAATAGTAAAATGAGCTATGACCGGGTCAATTTTTTTTAACACCTAGAAAATGGGTATGCGGTTTCGAGCTTGTCATATGACGAGATTCCACAACTTAACCATGTCTCTTGACCGTCAAAAATCAATCTGTCAGTTCGGAGCAAGAATTAGGGACGACACGCTAAAATGTAACAAAAAGAAATTTCAAGGCGCTGACCCTGTCATGTCTCGTCGACATACATTCATACTTCCTCTTTCCAATTTTACTTTCTTTGTCTTCACTCACATGATGTCAAAACAGCAACAACATACTTCAACTGACTCGTAAAAACTAACGTTCGATAACTACAATTTTCTTTTATTGCTTGACCGTTCTTTTCACTCTAAAAAAGGAAAGGGACACAGACTTCATTAGTAGCCTTATTAATCTTTTTAAATATACGCATACTGCTACTATAAACCATAAGCTAGATAAATTTAACTCCTTACTACTATTTCTCTGGAATATTTAACTACTTACAGTTTTTCTTTGAACATTTAACTCATAAAATGAATTAACTAAATGCATTTTCTATTTGAGTATTTTACTTCTTACAAATTTGTTATTCTGTTAGTTAATAAAATTTTACTTGAACATACAAAACAAAATATTTTATTCTTCCACATTTCAACACCCAACCTTTAACTTTCTGATATTTTCAATTGTTGAGACTTTGGTTGTGTTTGGTACAAGGCCAATTTGACAGACATAACTGAGGCCCTTACACGATCCATACTTGATCTGCATTTGATCTTTCACTCATATATATATATATATATATATATATATATGTGTGTGTGTGTGTGTGTGTGTGTGTGTGTGTGTGTGTGTGTGTATGTGTGTGTGTGTGTGTGTGTATAGGGAGAGACAGAGAAAGAGAAAGAGAGACAGAAAGAGTGAGAGAAAAAGGAGTTAATCAATATTCTATCCCTGCAAAGCGTACTCTGAGAGAACAATCATAATAATTGGGATATGGAAGAAACAATCATAAATGAACGCTACGGCATGATTAAAGTGCAGAGTCCCTTGAGTTCGCTGAGACAGCGACTACAGATTAAGGAGGAACATTTTACGCTTTTTATTCCATGATAAATTTTGTCACCCACCGAAGTATCGACAAGGAGTCGGGGAAGAGACTACTAATTCTAGAATGAAGCCACACGACAAGACGAATTCAAAAATATCTCATTTTAACAAATTACATTGTAGTCTATTCATTTTCCGTGTTGTTTGTGTGAGTTATTATCAATTACAGTATATCAAATGAAAACAGAACTGCATATATAATGCATATCATTAACGCTTGACTCATAGTTTACATTTAAAGCGATCAGAATTTTGCCAAAATAGTAATTAAGGTTAAAAACATAAAATGAAAATAGTTATTAGATAAAGGAAAGTTAAAAAAAACAAACTAATCTTAACGATTTCAAGTCTTACAGATATACCACTCATCAAAATCAGATAAATCTATCTAATCAATAAGACCTTTTTTCAAATTATTTGAATGACAATCTTCAAGTATGTATAAGAATTCAAGATACTGTGAAAAACGACTAAGAGAGGATAAGAAACACATATACAGGGGCGGACAAAAAATAGAAACACCTTGAAGTTTCAAGTAAATTTATTTGAAGATAGAGTAGAACCGCATTTGACAGGGTAATTACAGCTTGAATTCTGCGTGGTATTGATTCGTACAAAGTTTACAGTATTTACTTTATTCGGACTATTGTCTTCATCTTTGTTGCCATTTGTACGACGTTTCGGCCGTTGTACGCTCCAGTCTTCTTCTGATGCTCAAGACTTTCGAACCTAAGCCTTTATTACAATCACTGGGGTATATGAACTACATTCCTTGCGTAGTAATGCCTTTTTTGGAGGTCATGAGTTATCTCCCTGTGACCCTGTAAGTTCACCACTGCTGTAGCCTGGTATTTAAGTCACAACTCTTTGGGTCAAGTCACAGGAACTAACCAACGTCTATACCCACTGGGACATGTGTCTTTAATTGTGAGTTCAATACAAAGCTACAACAGTTGTGAAAAAGTAACTTACAGGGTTAGAGGGAAATAACGCATGACTTCCAAAAGAGGCCCTTACTACGCAAGGAATGGAGCTCATATACTCCAGTGATTGTAATAAAGGGTTCGGTTTAAAATTCTTAGCACCAGAAGAAAGCCGAAGCGTACAATGGCTGAAGCGTCGTACAAGTGGCATCAAAGATAAGGAAAATAGTCCGAATAATGTAAATACTGTAAATACTACCCCATCTCAGAAATATAGATAAATACGTACAAAGTTTGAATTGTTTCCAGAGGAATTTGTTTATCCATTCTCCAGTCTGCAATTATTTCAATGATGATGAAGAAGGATGTCGACTCCTCACTTGTTATTTTTTTAATGAACCATTTGATTTGATGATGTTGAGATCTGGGGACTGTATTGGTTAGATAAGATGTTCTACTTCACTAGAATGTTCCTCCTGACATGGAGCTAAAATTTTAGCAGTGTGAATGGGTGTATTAATATCGTGAAAGATGGCATTTCTCTCCGGAAACACCCGAAACACTTCCTTTACACATAGAATAAGATTGGTCACTTAAAATTCTTAAACAGTCCTGACTGTTGATCTTCAAAAACTTATTTAAATAATCTTAAAAAACATTTTATAAAAAAATAATGACATACTAATATTAAACCAACAAAAATGAAAATAGACAAGATTTTGTCAGTTTAATCAAATGTTCCAAATCATGCTGTTATAGTAACAGATATTTCCATTATCTTGACCATTTCCTATATATTGAGATTGTCCCAAAAGTTCGGAAACACTTGCGAAATGAGTCTATTTGGTCTAGCACAATAGAGACAAGCGATGGGTTCAAAAAGGGCAAGAGACACCGTCGGTTCCAAAACAAGATAGATTCGGCAAGAAAGTCATGTTGTGCGTTTGGTGGAAGTTTGAAGGAGTCGTGCATTTTGAATTGGTTCCGAATGGTGCCGAACTTTACTGTCAGCAACTTGAGCGGGTCTACGAAAAGTTGAAGCAAAAGTACCCGGCTCTGACCAACCGAAAGCGCCCTTTGATGCAGCAGGACAATGCCAAGCCACACACCGCCAGGAAGACCGAAGACAAGTTTGAAGAGCTCGACGGTGTTGAGGTTCTGCCACATCCAGACTACAGTCCTGACTGTGCTCCATCAGATTACGGCCTTTTCCGCTCAATGCAACACTTTCTGAAGGGCCGCTGATTCGACTAGTTTGATGAAGTCAAAGAAGCGTGTCAAGAATTCTTTGATTCGAAACCGGCTGAATGGTACCTTGACCAGAACCGAAGCTTGCAGATCGATGGCAGATAGTCTTGGAAAATGATGGTCTTTATTTTGAGCAATAATTTTTGTTGTTTTTGTGAGAAAAACTTTAATTTTTTGCAAGTGTTTTCTGGTAACCTTAGATTACTTGGCGAGTAAAATTTTAATTTTTTGCAAGTGTTTACGAACTTTTGGGACAACCTAATAATACACTGACACAAGTATACTCATGTTTATAGCCGTATATTATTTTAATCAAATATTCATTTTTAATCGATTTTAGTCTTTTGGAAGTTATCTATAAGTAAAGTTTGCATAATAAAATCTAGCATTCACAAAACAAGTTATTATCAGTATTTCAGGGAATAAGATATTAAAACTCACACAAAATATTACTAATATAAGTAAAATATGAAACACTAACAAATATTCGTTGTTAAAATTTTTTATAGTAAGAAAATAACTTGCTTATTATATGTAGCATAAATTTTGAAAATGTATTTAAAAACGGTGAAAAAAAAAGAAACGGGGAGACAAAACTGTCTTCATTTTCACGGGAGCGAAAAAATTATCTTCGCCGAAGATAATCACCCTGTTAAATTTCTAAATTGATAGATGTTTTTTGTTATTTCGTATTTTGCAAGCGGAAATATCACAGGCGTTGGTTTCAGATAGATGCTTTCAGCGCTTTGTTTTAATTTAATTTTCTTTTTCTTTAAAAAGATGTTTTGTATAATGAGAATAAAGAATGTTTGATATTTAAATATTTTAGTTTACAAAAGGAATCTGGTTATTTTTAATTTTCTTTCTCTTTTCATTAAACTGAATTGGCCTGTCGAGAAAAAAATCACGGTTGCGTTATCTCAACAAACGAGAATCGTAACGTTAAATGTAATGGAATGAACAATAAGAAAACAGTTCAGGATGCGGTATCGGATAGCCGTGTTTGAATTCCAGTCGAGTTCATAACATTCCTTTATGCGCAAACACCCTTGGTAAATGTATGAATCGAATCTATCTCTTCTCTCTTTAGGTAATTGTTGAATAAAAAATGAGTAGGTTCGAACCTATCTCTTTATTACAATTCCTGGGGTATATCAAACATAAAAAGATAAGGACAATAGTCCGAATAATATAAATAGTGTAAATACTTCCTTATCTCAGAAATATGGACAAAAACTGGGTTCAATAGCCTTGGTTGGCAACCGGTTCTTCGCAAAAAAAAAAAAAATGAAAACTACTGCGGGAAAATTTTCTGCCTGGTCAGACATTAGTGGAATGATCGCTGAAATGTGTATTACGTATGGCACTGAACGGATAAGCATATAAAGACTATTATGGTAACAAATACTCCAAACACACACGAATACATAGTGAATATAAACGTTGGTTAATTAAATGGTGTTTTCATCTCGAGTCTATGCGTTTTCGAAGGTCGTTATTTCGAAAGTAAACTAAAATGAATAATAAAAATCATTCTAACACAAGTAATCTCTCAACTAATCCCGGGCCTAACAAATAAAGCATCAACTTTTAGGCAAAATTTGACTTTATTAATCAACATTGTCTCTTTTTAGGGTGATACACTGATTCCAACGCTTCTCTAACAATTCGATGCCTTTTTGTAGAACGATTTTTCTTTAGTCTCAAAATACACCTCAGTTTTCGATATCACTTCTTCATTGGAGCCAAATCTCTTTCCCTGGAGCATTCTTTTGAGATTTACAGACAGGCAGTAGTCGCTGAGGCCAGATCTGGCAAATAGGGTGGATGCGGAAGCAATTCGAATTGCAATTCAGGTATTTTTGCCGTCGCTGCGATCGACTTATGACACGGTGCGTTGTCTTGGTGAAAGATCACTTTTTCTTTTTTATTTATGTCTAATTTTTGGCGATTTCTTCCTTCAAACGCACCAGTATTGCTATATAATATTCGCCGTTGAGGCTTCTTCCTTTCTCAAGATAATTGATGAACAAAATACCGTGTGCATCCCAAAATATAGAGGCCAAAAAGTTGCCTGCAGATGTTTGCGAATTCGGTCGATTTGGAGGGCTTTCACCTGCTGCTCTCTACTCAGCTGATTGCCGATTCGATTCCGGAGTGAAGTGGTGGATCCATGTTTCAGCCGTTCTCACATATTTATGCAAAAGCTTCTTGTCGCCTTAAAACAATTGCAAACAATCGTCGACGCGTTGTTGTTTTTGATCGACTGTGAGAAAACGCGGCAACCACTATGAACACAGCAATCTCATTGACAAATGTTCATGTCAAATGGTTAATACACCGACTTTTGATGTGTTCAACTTCTCTGCTATCTTACGCAACCTCAATTAACGATTGGTCAAAACGAGTTAGTGGATTTTTTGTGTCTGTATGACCACGTTTAAAGTCATCGTACCACCTCTTGACAGTTGTTACCGACAGAGCAGAGTCCGAATAACACTTATTAAGCCATTGCTTTGCTTGAACAGTATTTTCCCATCTGTATGAAATGCTTTATCAAGACACGAAATTCAGATTTTTACATTGTTTTGAAAATTTGCAACAGTAGCTTCTCTTAAATAACTGTAATTTGTAAACTAATTATCCGATTGGGCCCAAAGTTTGTCACGTACTATTTAAAGGCTAGTAATTCATGAAAATAATATAGATTTTTTAATGTTGGAGCCATCTATATGTCAAGATCGGAACTTATTGAGTTATGTGTTATCTGAAAACTAGTGTTCATAATATTTTAGTCCCATGCCTTTTTAGAAGGTAGGTGATTATACTGCGCAATAAACTTCTTACTATCTATGAATTGTCAATGACTTCTTAGGAAATATTGTAGAATGGTTTCTCATACCTACTGCATGGGTTGGAATTGAGGCAATGTTTTTACTTAGATTGATTTCAGGCAAGGCGTTAATGCCGCTAATACGCAAGGGGATACTAGGATTGAAAAAATTTAGTAAAGAAGTGAGAAAAAAGGTTGCATTTAAATATTTAAAGATTGTTGTTATCATGGAAGTAAGAGATCAGAAAGTAGTTCCACATGTGGGAAGTGTGAGTAAAGAAACTGTTGGAGTAGAAGTGGTGGTTTCATCTAGCTATTTCAAATTTCAAACAGTGAGACTTAGTTGCCAAAATGGTAGAATGTGTAAATTTATGTAGTAGAAGCACTAGGGAAAAATCTCAATTGAACAATTGCAATGGAATTATTTGTAGAAAAAAGCCAAAGACTACAGAGGGAAGCCAAGTCATGTCGGTGATAAAGTAACTGAAATCGAGATGCCAGGTCAGGATCGATTAAATTACAGACCATTCATTGAATTTTGTCAATGATCTTGAGATATACAGCAGGGACACCAACCATACATGGCAGCACTATTCAATGTATGGAAGAATGGAAGATTTATAAATGTGCAAGAAGATAGATTCTGACGACAAACATTTTATGGTACCACACAATGAACCAACATTTCTGTCGGTAAACCAAGCAATTGAGTAACTCTATCTGATTCACTTCATATCGGGGCAAAACTTGAGCCCAAGAAGTCGTTGAGTGTTGTCCTCCAGGAGTCTAGTATCAGTAAGACTGATGGCAGACAAAATGTTTTCTGCGATGATTAGATGAAAGTAGTTTTGTTAACAACTGATTTGAGATCCTTTACGAGAGCTGTTGTTAAGTTTACTCTGTCGGATCTGTCGGAGTTGCTACTAAGTAAGTAAATAGTTGTCTCATCTAGGTGAGCTAATATGTTATTTAATCTATAGACAAAGCAATGGGTTTCTGCCTTTGCTAAGGGAATTAATACGAAACTAAACTAAAAATAATTATTAAATGTCATTAAACAAGTAACCTCATGAAAATTTCAGTGTTTTATTTGTTGTTTCACTCTCGATAATTTAAAGCTATATAGGCTCTGATAACCCGTTTATTTCAAGATACACAGTAATTCTAATTTTAATTTTGACATATATAGAAATAAAGGATAATCTAAAATATTAAATCTAAAATAAGTTTATCCATATATAAAATTCTGTGATTTCTGTTAGCCAGTCCCTCTAAAAGAGCCATACGTTGGCTGATCAAAACTAAATTTTAGGGAGAAATGCAAACAGGTAAGTGGGTATAAAGTACAGTAGGTTTTACTAGAGCGCGTAACTTAGTACAACAAATTTTAATTAGTTATTTAAAAAAGTTTTATTATCTTACTTATAAATTATTTCTACTATTTTAAAACAATTTAATGATTAAAATGGCAAATACTTATTTAATCAAAATGCAATATTTTTTGTTTATCTTTTTCAGTTTCTTTTTCCAAGAATCCAGTTTCCAGTTTGCTTTGCGGTTGCGAGAGCTACAAATAAATCCCTTTAAAATGTTGGAATTTGGCTTCAGATAGAAATATTTACGCATGACCAGTTGTATGTTGCATACTTAAGTGTAAAAAATTATAGGAAAAAATGATAAAGGAAGAAAATATACTTTCGTTAAAAATATTGCTTTCCATGAAGTTATATAAAATAAATTAAAGAAATCATTAAGCCGCGAAGTATGGCTTTTGTCAAAGTATTTTCCAAAACAAATCAGCTGATTCAAATGTCATCGAATGCATTGTGAAATTGAACAAAGCGTAGAGTTTTTAAATCTGAGCAAAAAGGTTATCGATAACTTTAACAATAAAGCTTCGACAAAATATTTCACAAAGAATTGATGGAGATGTTCAGCAGCCTCGAAATATTTGGAAAAAACATAAGAACAATCAAGAATCTCTACTGGAAGCAAACTGTCTGCATACGGACAGGTAACAAATTCATCAGAAATAAAAGATAGAAAGTGGTGTAAGACAAGGATGTGTCTTCTCACTGGATCTATTCAACTTGTACAGCGAGACTATTTTGAGAACGCTAGATGTTATGCCAGAATTCTTCATCGAGGCCACAATCTGAACAACATATGGTACGCAGATGATACAGTGCTGATAGCAGACACGGAAAAGAAAACTAAAGACTTCCTACAGGCGGTAGCTAAAGAGTATGACAAGAAAGGACTACAAATAAATTGCAAGAAAACCGAATGCATGGTCATCAGCAAAAAGATCAGCCCCCAATGCCATATACAGGTGGGGGGATACTAAAATCTGGAAATTACTAAAATTTAAATACCTGGGAAGTGTTCTAACAGGAGATAGAAAGTGTGACACAGAGATCCGAAAGCGAATTGGCATGGCAAAGGATACATTCCCGAAGCTGAATAGTGTATTACGAGACAGAAAAATGTCGCTAAAAACAAAGAAGAGAGTACTGGATTGCAATGTGAAGTCAATATGAAAGTGAATGCTGGACAATATAATCAAAGATGAAAGAAACTTGAAGCTACTGAAATGTGGTTCTACAGAAGGATACTGCGGATATTATGGATCGAGCCTGTGCGCAATGATGAGGTTTGAAAAGGATGGAAACGAAAAGGATATTAATACTGAGCACTCGGAAGAGACAGCTAAACTTCCTCTGACATGCAATGAGGAAGGAGGGCTTAGAGAAGATGATACTAACAGGCCAGATAGAGGGGAAAAGACACACGAGAAACAGTGGATAACACATTTGAAGGGTCTAATCAGGTGGATGACAGAACGAGGGTTGTGTGGTGTAAGAAGAGAAAGCATGCTGACAGCCACCTGGGATAGGGAGACGTGGAAGGCCATGATCTCCTACGTCCTGAAAGGACAAGGCACATAGAAGAAGAAAAAAATACTGATTCTCGTATATCAAAATGCATCCAGCGCATTTAGTGTGCGAACAAATATAATGTAACTATATAGATTAATGTTTCTTTTTCGAAACAATATCAATTTAGTTGTGTATGATTAATGACATTCAGCTTATTTTATTTAATGTTGAAGTAAGTAGCATTGAAGAGAACAGTGAATTGCCAAACAGGTGGACAGTGGTCATATTTGCATTACCTTAAATATAAGCATACATAAATAACGTTTACATGAGAGCCAAAAATGCAAACATTGGTTTGGTTTAAAAATGTTGATTGATCTAGTTTTATTCGTTTTAATGTATAGCTAAAAACATGATTGATTGCTTTGTTTGTTTAACGACGTATCAACTCCTTATGGGTCATTTAATTCTGAAATGTAAATTTCTTGGGAGCTTTGAAGTAATAGAATATGATATATGCTATTCTGCTTTCACAATTGAATACATGGTAAATGATACTCAGATTTTGTGTCTTCTTATTCAAGGTGTCTTTTATATTTTAGTTTTATTAAAGTTATATTTTGGAATACAGTTTGATTTCTCTCAGAAATTGTATGATATATGAATTAATGTTATTGAAGAGTTCTTTAATACAATTTGACATAGTTGATTACTACCCATCTATATCCAAGGATCTTTTTACATTGGCATTAGAATTCGCCACACAATATTTATACTTAAGGAAGGATGAATAAAAGAACAATAGATAAAGTGTAATCCAGGTAACCAATTGGATATTACAATGGGTTTGTTAGACTCTGCATGGTCTTCCAACCTTATCGGTTTATTTGCTTTATATAACCTCACTGCCCACTATGACATTAACACACATGACATAGGGATGTACAGAGATGACGGTTTTATGGTAGTAAAATGCTTTACACATTTTAAAATTGATAAGATTAAAAGAAAAATTCATAGAGAATTTAAAAATCTAAAACTAAAAGTAATAATCAACACTAATTTAAAAATAGTAAACGTTCTCAATGTAACACTAGTAAATAATACATGCCAAGTATACATGACGTCAAACGCATATCTATTGTACATACATCCTCCATCTATAATTTAATATTCACTCTCCTCCATAGAATATAAAATTAGGACCTCAATATGTCAACTACAATTCGGAGAAACTAAAATAAAGTAAGTATAAAAATTTCAATTAGTTTTGACAGAGGATAGAAAATGTGACATAGAGATCCAAAGACGCATTGGCATCGCCAAAGTCGCATTTCAGAAGCTAGCCAGAGTACTGAAAGACGGGAAAATCTCATTAAAAACAAAGAAAGGAGTGCTGGATTGCTATGTGATATATGTCCTTCTGTATGGAAGTGAATGTTGAACGATCTCATCAAGGATAAAGGAGAGTCTTGAGGTAGCAGAAATGTGATTTTACAGAAGGATGCTGAGGATATCATGGACGGAGCACGTATGCAACGATGGGGTGTTTGAAAGGATGCAAACGAGTAGAATACTCATACTTAACATCAGGAAGAGACAAGTTAGGTTCCTGGGACACGTAATGAGGAGGGAAGGCCTGGAGAATTTAAATACTCACGGATAAGATAAAAGGAAAGAGGGAAAGAGAGAGAGAGAGAGAGAGAGAAAGAGATGGGAGGAAGCAGCTCGAGACGTACTTGAGTAAATGATGTCAAAGCGGAGTTTAGAAGAGATACCAAAAGAAAAATATTGAGAGCGACAAGAGAAGGCCAAGTAGAAATCCATGACCGTCTACGTCCTGAAAGGACAAGGCATAAGAAGAAGAAGAATAACTCATCGAGTGAAGAAGTATTTTATAAATGTAGTGAATTTTATAATAATTCCCTAAATAATAGCGGTTATAAGAGCCATGACACCATATACACGAAACAATACAACCATAACAAAAAATAAAAACAGAAAAATCATTTGGTATGCACTCTCACTGAACTCGATATTTAGCACTAAGTTAAGGCAGAAGTTCTTCAATTTAATTAAGATAAATTTCAGTGGCGTTACCGCCTTGCTCGGGGTGATATGATTAAAAAACATTCCCTAGTAATAATCCTCTAAGTAAAATCTTTCATAAAAAATACCCTTTAATTAGTCTATAGTTGTATAAATAATCTAGAAAAACCCATTAAAAATCATAATAATAACATTTTAAATCAAACCGTAAACCAAAGTAAAAATAATTATTCCCAAACCGATATTAATAATAATACAAATTTATGTAATTGCAGAAATCCTAAGAAATGCCTACTGGAAAATAGGTGTCTCACAAATTCTATTGTTTAACAAATTTTGTGAAAACCCAACAATTAAAACAATTCATCTAGTGAAAACCCAACAATTAACAAAATTTGCATTGTTAAACTAGAAACACTTTTAAGCAGCGATTGTATCAACGTTTAAATTCTTTCAAGAATAACGCGTACCGAAGTCAAACATCCCTTTCTGTGTATTTTTGGCAGTTAAAAGAAACGAATAATACCCCAATGAAAATTAAAAAAAAACAAAAAAAAAAAATTAATTCTTTGATATTTGTTCTTTGTGCCTGAATGAAAAGCTGCATATTATAAAGTTTCCTAAAAATAAAGTTCGTCTGTATCATAGAAATTAACATTATTGTGTTAGCACTATGAATATTTCACATTCAAATTTAATTAATTAAAATGTTCCTATATAACTTATCACTAAATTATATAACCATCATATTGTTAGTAATTTATAACCCACACAATATTTATTGGTTTTCCTAACTTAAAAATAGCTTAATATACCATAGTTCCTTTGTTAATTTTAACCTAATTAATAGGCCCCTTTAAGAACATTATAAAGTATTAAAAATATCTTTTTTCAAAACTCCTTATATCTGAACTGTTGTTCAAAATTACTCTGTATACAACAGTATAAAATATGTTTCGAGTATGTATCTTCCTAAGATTGACAAAGATTGTCATTTTATCAGGCCCTACGCCCTAAATATTCACCTTTATAGTTCAACCTAAGTCTTACCTTTGATTGAGAAATCCTGACACACCCATAACCATGTTGTTTCTCCACTCCCTCTCCTTAACTTTCTAAATAACTATGAATACGATTTCTGTTTTCAAAATAAATCATTTTCACCATTCATTTTGAAATAATACCCGAAAAAGAACAACTTAATTCTGAAACAAGACACCTTTTATGTGGTGACAGAAAATCTTTGAAAAACCACTGTAATAAAAATAATACAATATTAAGAAATACTTTGTATTGAGCACTTTCTTATAAAAGCAAATGTAAAGAAACGGTAGATTTTTAATCTATCTGTTCTTTCATTTTCTATCTATCTATCTATCTATCTATCTATCTATCTATTATAATAAAGACCATTGTACACACACACACGCGCACACACATATTTATATATATTCGTTACTAATCAACGGCATGATTATTGGAAAATAAATAAAATAATAGTAAAATTTAATAAATGGTTGTAAAACGCATGAACTGAGCCGACGCTGCCCCTCCTCTCTCTCTCCATGAGCATAACAAAAGGAAAATATATATGGATATATATATTTCGCTCCATATATATATATATATATATATATATATATATATATATATATATATATATATATATATATATGCACAGAGTAGGAACGACTAAAACTACACTAAAATACAGTGCTCGAAACCACACAATGCGGTACAGCTAAATATTATCATAATTACATCTTACCTGTATGAAACCTGAACGCGGCATATTACAGGATTTGGGCACGATCAAGATGTAATAATAATAATAATAATAATAATAATAATAATAATAATCATAATATATATATATATATATATATATATATATATATGTGTATGTATATATCCCTCAATATAGCAAATTGATTTAATCGTGTTTCATACTTCTATCTCCTCACTCACTTCGTTTCTGTGAGAATTGTATCTTACGCCGTCATAGTTATTGCCAACGTTTGCCTTCCAAGGAAGTTTTGGTTGAAAGAATTCCTAAAGGAAAAATGGCCTCGTGCCTTTTTAATTCAGTATTTATGTTATGCGATATCAAGTCCTTTTTCATATATATATATATATATATATATATATATACTAAGTTAAAACTTAATTTTTTTTAATTATTATTAGAGTAGATAGTACCCACCATCACCTGGTTTCACACTCCACCCACTTCTTTTGAACAGGAGTAGAGATGATCGTCTTGTTTCTTGTTTAGGAAGGGTTTTTCGGGACACTTTCCTTCGACTTCGGTCGTGGTTTCCGGCTTTCTCTTTTCCAATCTTTTCACTTTTCTTTTTTGTTTATTTTTTCAGTTGGAGTAGATAGACTGAACTATCGCCCGGTTCACACTCCACTCACGTCTATTGAACAGGTGTAGAGGCTCATCCCTTGTTTCCTGTTTAGGATGTGGTTTCCGGCTTTCTCATTTCCAATCTTTTCACTTTCTTTATTGTTTATTTTTTTCAATTGGAGTAGATAGACTGAACTATCGCCCAGTTCACACTCCACCCACGTCTATTGAACAGGTGTAGAGGTTCATCCCTTGTTCCCTGTTTAGGACGTGGTTTCCAGCTTTCTCTTTTACAATCTATTCACTCTTACGTAGACCCCTGCACACCAATGGCCTTACCGCCTTGCTCGGGGTGATATGATCAATATATATATATATATATACACACATATATATATATATATATATATATATATATATATATATATGAAATACTGAGTTGATTACCAACACTGAAAGAGGAACCAAAGAAATAAATTTTGAATGCGTTAATTTGTTTCCATTCATAACTAAAGGGATGGGCGTCAGCAAATAACACTTATTCACATGGGAAATGCTTTCAAATATTCAGCATACACTATTTTGAAACTTCCTCGGCCATGGGACGCTTGAAGTTTAACACGAATAAAAAAATTCTGTAAATATGATTCCTAATGTTTTTCTGACCATTCTTTATTCGGTCCTTTTTAAAATACGTATTAAAAAAATCCTTTTCTTTTCAGAAAACTCTAGCCTCTATAGTCCAATCCATTTGACATAACTTACATAAAATCTTATCGAATACATTCGCAGACTCAAGGGAGAAACACCTTTCATAATAAATTCATAGTTGGGGGAGAATTGATTTAGGCTGAAAGTCGTAGTCAGCCCTGAATTGATTATTTGAATCAATCGGATAATGGGCAACAAAAGTCATCTGTCTATGGAAGACTCTACTGAGCTATATCAGAAAAAAATGAAAAAAAAAAAAATGAAGCTCATAGTAAGATGTTTGGAAGTGATGAACTTTTTCTCCTTTATATAGGTTCTTTATCGCGATGCCTAGGTTTTAGAACGAATTTTTATAAATAAAATATCTTTAGTAAAGCTGTTATTTTAGCATTAATTAAAAAATTAAATTTACCAATTCAGGTAAACAAAATATTGTTATATATTTAAAACAGAAATTATATTGATTAGAATCGATTTTATTCTATTTTTTATAGTAGCAGCATAGCGCCATTTTTAATCGCAATGTAATTTTCTTGATTAAAAAAAATCTTCCAAAAATAAAATATACACTTCTGAAACATTATTTTGGGAATATTAGCTGATATAATGTGTAATTAATCTTATTTGAAACAAATATAATTTACTTGAAGTAAAAAAAAAAACAACAAAAAAAAAAAAGAAGAAAAATGGATTTTCAAAACAAAATGAAGCAGTTTTTTCCGTTTCTTTCGATGTCTGATAGTCATTTAACAAACACTCATAAATTGTTTACATGTTATGGCCATCCTGTGGGTACTTTATTTGTTAAAATACAATTCAAGAAAATGACAGGTGAACGCCTTTTTTGATAATCTTTAATTACTGTATAGATTAATCTTAAAAATATTGAAAATAATCTTCGTAATCTAATTTTAAGAAAGTTGGCTTCAAATTTACTACAGTCATCGTTCCTAGTTTCTGATAGTGTCGTGTATAGTCACCCACAATTTCAAAACCGGCGCGTTTTATACACATAACAAAAGACTTTAAATAATAATTAAAAAAAAAATTTTTGCATGATAATTTGAATTAAGCATTTTTATTTTCGCTTAGTAAATATAGTCGTCATTTTATAACTTAATAACCTAACACGAAAAACATTTTTAAGAATTTTAGAAAGATTTATGAAATTTTATAAATTATTACAATTTAAAAATAAAGAAAACTATTGTAAAAGAATAATTATTTATCGGAATTTCTTTTTGTATTTAATATATATTACTTATGAAACTACTAAAAGCTTATCTAATTAAATTTCGCCTGGGTGTACCACATTTAAAAAAGAAAATTACTAAGATTACAAAAAATATTAATTTCAAAAATAAATAAATTTATTTGTGAATAATTTCTAAAGGTTTCATTAAAATCAAAAAGTTATTTGATATTTGCAAAAATGTTAATCACCGGAAACAAAGGTGTTAAAATTCCCATAGTCTGCTCTGATACACAGCTGACGCATAAAAAAAGACAAGATTTTTAACCAAAATTTCGAGCATGTGAAAAAAGATTAAAACTAAAAAATACTTTGATCTTTTCTCTTAATAATGGCATAAACAATTTGACTGTAAAACGTTATTTTTATTAATTTTAAATCCTTTTTTATCACTGTTTCTTTTAGCAATAATGTGAAGATACCTACCTTAATATGTAAGCACATCCCGGAACACCATGATAGCAGGCACATAGAGAGCAAAAGGATGTTTCTTATGTTGGTAACTGAAGCGTTGGATATGGCCAGCGAAACTGAGAGAGAAAAACCGGCAATCTTTGAATATATTTTATGAGTAGGGAGTAGGAAATAATAAGATAACAAAAACTCAATCAATGAATCAAACAAACAAACAAACAAACAAACAAGCAAACAAACAAACAAACAAACAAACAAACAAACAAACAATAACAACAGCAATAATAATAATAATCATAAAAAAGAAATTAAAAAATAGTTCTAACAAACACAGCCCATATCTTGTTTCGTCGATTTAAGTTTTGGTTAACAGCTGTCATTTCTTTAAGTGGTAACAAAAAAAAACACACCCTTCCCATACTCTATGTAAATGATTATGACCCGGCAATAGTATAAATGAATAGAGGTTAATATTATTAATGATAATAATAAATGAGAGTGAAAGAATTCATCATAAAAAATGAAGGCAATGGTGCGTAAAGAGTACTATAGAAGGCTACGACTGATATTAAAAACTGAATTGAGTTCTCAGAACAGAATTATGGCCATCAATAATCTTGTCATCCCAGTAGTCTAATATAGCTTCAACATTTTGAACTGGACTCTAAACGATATCAGACGAATGGATTCGAAGTCAAGAAAGCTCCTTTTTAAACATGATATATCATCCAAAGTCTGATGTCGACCGCCGATACATACCCCGAAAAGACGGAGGAAGAGGTCTTAATTAGCTAGAATTGTCATACAAGACAACAACTATTTCATACATAGAAACAACTAAGAACTAGATGATACAATGAGTTAAACGACATGAAAACAGAAAGAAAAAATATTAAATAATGAAAGAGGGCAGTAAATACAAGCAAGATTTACATTTAGTAGATTCTGTAGTAAAGCAAAACAGAAGCCAAGAAACAACTATTGCGGCAAAAATATGAAAATAAAAGCCAAAAATAAAGAACAGATGAAACAACGCTGGCAGAACATGCTAATAAACCCAATATTGATAAAGTTAATACTCATCGATGGTTACGTGCATTTGGATTAAAGTCTGAAACTGAAGGCTTTATTCTTGCTGCGTCTTTTCACTAGAAACTTTCAGGCAAATATTATATATAATAATATGGATCCAAAATGCAGGTTCTGTGATAAATACCAAGAAACAATAGACTATCTAATCTCAGGATATTCTGTACTTACCCAAATGAATATAAAAATCGTCACGATAGAGTAGGGCAATATTTACACTGGACAATGTGCAAACACTATGGAAAATATATAAACAAACACTGGTATGAACATCACCCAGCACCGGTTCCAGAAATAGAAGATGTCACCATTGTGTGGGATTACACCATCTATACAGACAGAAAAATTGAAGCAAATAGGCCGGAAATTTTTGTTAAAAAGAAAAAAGAAAAGAAGTTGCTTATTAATTGATATGGCTTGTCCAGCGGATTGTAACATAGCAACAAAGAATTTCGAAAAATTGTCAAAATATAAGAACTTGGAAATTGAAATAAAAAAATGTGGAAATGTGGAAAAACAAGTATCGTTCCAGTGATAGTGGCTGCACTTGGAATGATAAAAAAAGGAACAAAACAACACATTGAAAGAATCCCTAGAAACCCCAGCTTATGAGATATACAAAAATTGTTTTGTTAAGTGCAGCCCACCCACTAAGGAGAACTCTGTCTATGTAACGCTAGGAATGTTAGGCTGATATGAAAAAACATGAAATGGAGTCATAGCAACACAGCACTACCTGCCTTAGGTCTCCCTGCAGACTTGGTAGGTAGTGCGACCATAGCAGAAATTGATTTATAATGAAAAATGTCATAATAATAATAGAATGAAAATGGAAATGAAAATTAAAATTAATTAATAAATAAATAAATATTGAGACGCAGGAAATATATGATGATGAGAAAAATAAGAAAGAAAAAAATAATAATAAGCCAAAAACAAATAATAATAATACATTGTTTAAAATGCAGGGAGGGGATGTCAAGGTGATTTTAGTGGTGACCTGCGAACTGGAGTAATCCCATTAAAACTGATTGACCCCTTGGCCGACTAGGAATACCATACCAACATTAAATCATCTAAAAATCGACTCTTTTGAGCACTGCGCATATTTTGAGTTGACTGTTGCCTGTTTGAGATCTTTGTTGTGTATTGAAAGATACCTTTATTCAAAAACCTATTTTGTAGGACAAAACTAAATTCCTGGATAATCATTTTGAGGACATACTTTCAGGATATTAGTATGTCATTTGGGCTTCATAAGGGTGGTAATGAAGTCTGGCTACTCGTATCCGAGGATGACCGTCTACTAGGTTGGATACAAAATCCCTGTTGCAGACGGCTGTTTCAGGTACATTTGCGTTTATTCAACATCCACAGAGACTACATGTGGTTTATGCTGAAATTATGTTGAGCATACCTTAGCTGCAGTTTTTGGGAAGGAGCGCGAATTCTAGCATAAACAACAGTCTGAACAAGGCCAGCAAACTCAAGCCCTCGGTCACAATGACTTATCACTTCTTGCCAGCACAACCAGTTCCGTCTACCCAACAAGGTTGGTATAGTTTTTCAGGTACTTTTCAAAGGTTCTGCATGCAGGAATCGTCTCACCAAAACCGATAACATGAATAAATGAGCTTTCTAAAAAATCGATCATGGTTGGTTTCGACCCCGGGTCTCATGATCAGAAAGTGAACTTTGACGTGTTTTCCCTAATACTTTTAAGCCATAAAGTTGATAAAGTGTACTGTGTTGAAAACCAAGAGGTAGGGATAGATGAAGAGCCTAAGGATTGGGCTTTCTAATAGAGAATCTATGAAGAAGGCTGATAATAATGGTTATAAATATCTGGGAGTTATACAGGTGGATAAGTCTCAATGATGTGAGAAAATAACATATACAAGAGTAGTATATTTGACGTGTAAAGAATTTCTGTAGATCTAAGAATGACAGAAACTTTGGTTTGAATCATCAATTCTGAGTAGTCGGGTTTGCGTGATATGTTGTAGGCTTTGTTGAATAGACCAAAGAAGAACAAGGAAATTTATATCAAAATACAAGAAAAATAATGGACATGAACAGATGTTTACATCCTAAAGGTAATATTGCTAGGCTTAGCTTTGCCCGAAAAGAGGGCGGAAGAGGTTTGACTGAGATAGAACAATGTTCAGTACAAGAATGTAAGTTCTTACCAGGGTCGTTCAAAAAATGCTAAGCCTCACATAGAAAGAGACATAGCTGAACATTTTTAGTGTAGTGACATACTACCACTTAATACAAGACTAGAAAAAACTAATTCAGTCTCCTTAATTTCTGTCAATACACAGATGAAGGTTTGCGAAAAATTTAAAGATTGACAAAAGTGAGGCTTCAGCAGTCAGATGCTGCAAGATATATTTTTTATCGTTACAGGACTATGACCCCTGTCCTGATTAACCATACTTTCAGCAGTGTAGCCGTGCTCATCGCGCTTGGTTAATTTTGCGTTAGCAGGACTATTTGACCGTAGTTAGGGTAGATGGTAATTGAATATGAACATTTCATCAGTCCTTTAACAGCTCTTTTTTTTGTTTTGCTTCTGTATCCTCATCACTAACATATACAGGGTAGGCCATAAGTCGCGCACCAAAGCCTTTAAAACAATTCTGATAATAATAAACGTAATTTTATTTGAACCAAGTTTAACTAAATAACTGAGAAACACATTGTACACGCTGGTACAATCACAAATGCTCAAAATGCTCGCCATTTGCGTTGATGTACAATTCCATCACTTCAGGTAATTCTTTGGTGCGCGACTTATGGCCTCACCCTGTATAATATATTGTTGAAGACCCTTTAGACATGATAAACCTTCATAGTAAATACAATACTCTTACATTAAATTTTACCTATTACACACCACAAACTGTGATCTAATTTAAAATTTAAAATTTTATAGAAAAAAATCGATTTCTTAAATTCAAAATTAAGGTTAAATATACAAAAGTAGATTAATTATAAAAACTGTGCTTAAATACAAAAATATTTTATAGTTGTACAAATAAACATTAAAGGTAGGTCCAATCGCATCCCTCCCCACCCTTTACACTTCCCTACTTTTCTCCTCTAATAAACCCAAAGAATAAAGTCTAGTCATGAGGCCATAAAACCTACATGTTAAATCTGTCTACAAAATTCCCGACACTTTCATTAATCAACTATATTCACAACCCACCCCACTTTCTTCAAAATTCTAACGGACAATTTACAAGACTTATTCCCTTATCGCTAACCCCCACCAACATCCCACACACAACTCGCCAAATATATACACCCCGTGATGAGACATTTTAATTTCAATGTCGAAACAAAATGTACAATTTGTAGTGGATATAAAAAATTTGTACATGTTCTAAAATATAATTTATAATAAATATTCACAGCTCTATATTATATAACGAGCACTGGTTTAAATTTATGTTTTGGACGTTGTAAAATTTTTCTTCGTTCCTTATTCACTCGGATATATATATATATACATAGAGAGAGAGAGAGAGAGACAGAGAGAGACAGAGAGACAGAGAGGAAGAGAGAGCCCGTTTACAAATTTTAGAAAAATGTTAATCGATTTAAGTTCTAGTGCAATGAATATCGGCTCGGAACGACAAATCGAGGAGCCGAGTTCGAATTCCAGTTGAACTCCTTGCATTCACTTACGCAGAACGACTTTGGGAAAGGTATTAATCTATCTCTTCCCTTCAGTTATGGGTTAAATAACAGGACAGATTCGGTTCTATAGCTTTGTCTGGCAACCAGTCTACTGCAGAAAGTAATGGCAACCTACTGCGGGATAATCTTTTGAGACATGATCGTCCTTACGTGTATCACTCACGGCACTTAACTGACTGACTGACTGACTGACTGTCATTGAAAACTAGATTTTTGTTCAAAACCTGCTCCAGTTATTTGAATTTTTTTATACATATATGTTAAGCAATAAGTGACATCGTACGAAAGACAAGGTATTTTGTGAATTAGCCGACGATAAAATATAACTAAAAAATGAAATTTTAAATACTCAACTTTAGAATATGATCAACAATATTTTTTTCCTTCAAAAGAAATATTTAAAAATTGAGAAAATATATATTATCAAATAAGCTTGAGAAAAACAAAATCTAAATTTTAGGTCCATCCGTAGCATACTATGTTGTTATAAAATATGAATAGGTTTTGTTTGTTAACGGAAATTTCAGTGAAACTTTGTCACTTTTGCCCGGTGCAGGAGGAATCCTATTTGTTTTTATCACCTCGCAGATATTTCGGATTTACTCTGACCGGCAAGGTTTATTCATGCGAAAAACATGTGAAATTTCAGGTAGGGTACGTTTTGATGCAGCCGTTTGGGCGTGGACATTTAGGCACGGTTGATTTTGCACCAACTGATTTGGTGCCAGCCTATTTGGCGATGGCTGTTCTGTCCTCGAAACAATATTTTTAATTTATAAATGTGAAGAACATTTTTTAAATTATAAACCTGTCTATCCGTTATAAACTGAAAGATGATGTACATATCTAGAACCAGGAAAACTAGGTCTCTCCGCGTTTCTCTCCGGGCCCAAATGTCAACCGGCGCCCAAACGGCCAGGCCCAACTGTCAACCGGCGCCAAAAATCCGGGCCCAAACGACGGTGCTCAAAAGGCCACGCCCGATAGTCACATTCCGTGGAATTCCAATGCTGATTTTTTCTTATTTTTGTTTCTTACGTTTTCCCACCAGTTTATGAAATTTTTGAATTTTTGAATTTTTTGAAGCAAATTTTAATTCTTTTTTTGCATTTGATATTTCTGTGTTATTTTGGTCATTTTTTTTTCTTAAGCAGAACTTTGAAAACTTTATTTTTATTTAATTTTTCTCATGTTATTTACATTATTCAGACTATTGTCTTCATCTTTGTTACAACACTTTGGATCAAGTCACTGGAACTAATCAACGCCTATATGCACTGGGCCATTTGTCCTTAAAAATGAGGAAAATATATATAAGTGTAAATACTCATCTCAGAAATACAGGCCAATATTCTTACGTTGTTTAACTGAATCGTTTAGTTATATGTTTATCAATTCTTTTCGAGTATGTGAGTTTTCTGTATTGCGAGCCAATGTGGGGACTCGGCCAAAATGGCTCTCCTCACCATGGTTCACCCCAACTTTTCACCGAACATTGCCACCGGCGGCTTTGCCGTGATAGTGACAAAAATATTTTTTTAGACGCGCCCGTCACGTGCCCCGAAAAGAACTCGACAGCAATACTAGATTCACCAACAACACTAAAAGAAGCAGCGGGGACAGGGAATCTCGGTCTAGATGTCTGACAATGTCATGAACATCAGCGCAGAATTGAAGAAATCTGTCGAGGTTCCGATCGTTATATTCGGGTGGCCAATATTTCGGTGGAGCATAATCTGAAATAACTACTCGACAGCCTGTATCTCAAGGAGCCTGGTCTCTGTGGTGAAGAATTTAGCAGCTATTTGGCTGACTTTCCCCGGCTTTCGCCGACTGAGGCGGCTAGCTGCGAGCGGGAGATCGCAGGGGGTTAAATTTACTTGGAATTGAAGAGGGGCGGCAGTGACAATTCTCCGGGTCTTGATAGTCTGCCCTACGAATTTTTTTTTTTTTTTTTTTAATCATTTCACCCCGAGCAAGGCAGAAACGCCACTGATGTGCAGGGGGTTACATAAATGTAAAGAGATTAATTACAAAAGTGTGAGGAGTACAAGCTAGTTAGAAAGGAACAATAGAAAGCTGAGAAAGCAGGTGCAATGACAGGTACATGGGCGGAGAGAAAGGGAAGGTTATACAGGGGAGGGGAGAGAGCTAGAGGCCGGTGGTTAGTAGGTGAGTATTAACTTTGCTTTTAAATTTCTGGAGGTCGTAGCCGTCAGGAAAGCAAGAATACGGGAGTGAGTTCCACAGGCGGGAAGTGCGAGAGAGGAAGCTGCAGGAGTAGAATTGTCGTCTGCGTTTGGCTAACCTGACTGTGAATGGGTGGGACCCAGTTGCCAGTCTGGTTGAACGGGTAAACACCTGTTGAGGAGGCATCAGTGACTTAAGCTCATCCGAGCAGAAGCCATGAAAGTATTTATAGAAGAGACAGAGGGAGGCCACATTTCGACGATGGGAAAGTGGCTGCAGACGAGTCGCCAGATCAGTACCTATCACATTACAGACTCTCCTTTGGAGCTTGTCAAGAACACTGAGGAGAACGGCAGGGGCACCTGACCATAAATGGCAGCAGTACTCCATGCACGGACGGATGGTTGACTTGTATATATGCAGGATGGATTCAGGTGGAAAAAACATCCTGGATCGACATAGTGACCCAATCTTCTTAGCAGTAGATTTTGCTATGGATTCAATATAGTGCTTCCATTTGAGGTCAGAGGACAGGGTAAGTCCGAGGAGGCGTAGTGTATTACTCTCCGGGAGAATCATCTGGTCCATGCTTATGGGAGGCAGAAGAGGTTGCCTGTAATGGTTGACAGACAACAGCTTGGTCTTAGATGAATTGAAGTTGACAAGCCACTTCTTGCCCCAGTTCACCACAGAGTGTAGATCCCGCTCAAGGTCAGCAGCGAGATTATGTCTGTCCGCCACGACAGGTTTCTTACTGGTGCGGGAGTATATTGTAGTGTCATCTGCGTAGATGCCTACTTGGGACTTGATCTCATCTGGGAGGTCGTTGATGAAAATAAGGAAGAGCATTGGGCCCAGGATAGAGCCTTGTGGGACACCAGCATTCGTGCTGTAGGACGAAGAGGCACGCCCATTCAGAACGACCTTCATTTTGCGGTTATTTAAGAAAGATTGGATTAGGTCAAGCAGGCGACCGGTAATACCATAACCGCGTAGTTTGCTTAGGAGGCCAGGGTGCCAAACCCTGTCGAAAGCCTTGGAGATGTCCAGAGCAACCGCGCGAGCCTCGTCAGACTCATCAAGGGCCTGTAGCATGTACTCCGTTACAGTAGTTAGCAGGTCGGCTGTGGACCTGTCAAATCGGAATCCATATTGCCTGTCGGAGAACAGTTTGTGGGCGGAGAGATGATGAACTATTTCAGCATTTATTATAGCCTCGAACATTTTCCCGAATATTGGTAGAAGACTGATAGGGCGATAGTTGGATGGGTCCGAGGGTTCACCACAGTTCTTAAAGACAGGAACGACTGAGGAGAATTTCCAGCATGCAGGAAAGCAGGAAGCAGAAAGGCAGTAGTTAAACAGTTTAGAGAGGACAGGGGAAGGTTCAGGGGCACACCTCTTAAGGACTATCACCGGGATTCCATCGTCACCACACGCCTTATGGGGGTCGAGTTTTGAAATTGCTCTGGATACTATTGTCGGGGTAATATATACGTCATGCAGTTTGGCCTCAGTTCTAATAGGGAAGTCGGGTGGGTGCACTCCGGACGAGTCGAATGTGGAGTTGGATGAGAATCTGCGGGCAAAGCACTCAGCTTTCTCCGCAGATGACGTGAGAACATCAAATCCATGGATTAAAGGAGGTATTGAGGATTTCCTATTGTTGAGAACTCGTTTACAAATCCTCCAATAGTCCTTGGAGCCGAACTTGCGGTCAGCTATGTGCTGTCGCATTCTCTCAGCAAACAACTGTTTGGCGTCATTTAGGGTTCTCTTGCACTCACTGCGAGCGGATGTGAACAGGCGCCTATTGTGATCAGTTGGCTGTCTCCGGAATAGACGGAAGTAATGGTTCCTGTGGGCAATGGCGGCTGAGCAGGCCGGAGAGAACCACGGAGAGGAATGAGGTTTTAAGCAATACTTCCTGGTGGGTATGAAGGCATCAATGCCAGCTTTCACCCATGACGAGACCTCAGAGGCACAGTCATCAACTGATAGGTCAAACACTTTTCCCCAAGGGACGTCGCAGAGGAAATCGCGAAAGGCATCCCAGTCAGCTTTTTGGTAGAGGTAGGAGGTTCTATAAGTAGGGGGATCCTGGGGGGAGTGAGATTGGAAAGAAATACTGAGGGAGACTACAGCGTGGTCGGAGTTGCCGAGAGGGCAAAGCTGCGAGACTTGACAGGCATCGGGCGCAGAGGTGAAACATATATCTAGCAGCGAGGAATGACCCGAGGGTGTGCTTGGGAAGCGAGTGGGGAAGTCCACCACTTGCGTAAGGGATTGGGAAATAGCAAAGTTCATGGCGTGAATGCCCGCCGAATCAGTAACAGCGTTTTCGAGCCACTCAGAGTGATGGGCATTGAGGTCTCCAAATACAAATATGTGGGCAAATGGGTGATAGGAAATAGCCCTATCTATGTCGTCGGCAATGCTATCTAGTAGGGAGCAGTCAGGAGAGGAGGGAGAACGGTAAAGGAAGAATAGGTAGCTAAACGAACTGAGGAGAGACAAGCGGAGACATATGTATTGGTGGTCAGTAGATTCGAGTGAAGTCACCCTAGTTATGGGGAGGTGTTCACTGACATAAACACCCAGCCCATGCATGTGGACAGTAGAATCCTTCCTTAAAAGGGGAAGATAACCAGGGATGAAGAGGTCAGACGAGGAAATAGCTGAGTTGAGGTTAGTTTCGCAGAGCGCGAGGATGTCAGGGGACTTTTCATGCAGGAACGCTTCTACACTAGCAAAGTTAGTACGAATGCCTCGGATATTAGTGAAGGAGAGGTTAATGGGCTTAGGTGGTTTGGATTTAACTGGTTTAGGGTCATTTCTGTTTTGTTTTGTCATGTTTATTGTTTATAGAAAGGGACCTAGGGTAGAGGATACAGGCGGTCATTACCCACGATCTGTGCTGGGAGGGAGACTGGCTAGGGCTGCAACAAGGTGTGGCCTCGGGGTTGCCCACCGAAAGCGCTTGCAGGGACACCTATCCATGCGCGACATGGCACTACAAGAACCCCGATATTATACAACTGTTGATCAGAGCAGCCGCTCTTGACGCTACGCAAGAGTTAGGGCTCCTAACTACCAGTCGGAAGCAGCAACCAGGAAACTGCCAACCCGGTACCCTCACAGTGATGAGCCATTGCCACCAACCGGCCAGATCGCAGGAAACTCACGGAAGCACCAGTACCAAGGTCTGAAGAGAGAGAAGTGAAAACCGGAAACCACATCCTAAACAGGAAACAAGGAACGAGCCTCTACTCCAGTTCAATAGACGTGGGAGGAGTATAGACCGGGCGATAGTGTGACCTATCTACTCCTATTTAAAAAAAAACAAAAAAAAAACAAAAAACAAACGAACACGAACAATCCTTTGAAAA
This sequence comes from Ascarosepion bandense, assembly GCA_037127315.1. NCBI lineage: Eukaryota > Metazoa > Mollusca > Cephalopoda > Sepiida > Sepiidae > Ascarosepion > Ascarosepion bandense. The sequence continues at coordinate 4,292,636 of JBBBDQ010000385.1, read as the reverse complement.
AAAAAAACAAAAAAAAACAAACAAACTTACAAAAGTGGAGTTAACTAAGTTTTAACTTAGTTAAAGTCCAAATGAACTCCAAAAAAAGGGGGAAAAAAAAACAAAACACAGATATATATAAAAAAAACAAAACAAACGAAAAATACCTCACAGATTAACACAGGAAATTTGAATTAAAGATTCATTCTTCAATTCTTGCTTTTCCCAAAAATCAACAGCGAGTTAGCCTGCTAGGTAAATTCCCATTCAAAGAACACATGGCATGGAGCTGTAATGGCTGCTGATAACTTGGCCAAAGTAGCTTCGCATAACAGAATGCGGATTTTAACTGTCGTGTTCAACAACTGGTTACAGCAGTTCCCGAGCTGATATACAAGAGTGTGATCACGCTGATTAAAATGTTAAAGATGATGGGTAGGATTTAGATGATTACAGGCCCAGATCTCTCTAAATACAGAGTTATAAATTTTTGCCAAGATCCTCACGCCGAGATTCTGCTGAAACCGTGCAGTCTAGTGCGGTGAAAGGACTACACACACACACACACACACACACACACACACACACACACATATATATATATATATATATATATATATATATGATGCAAATATTCCATTGTACTAGGTATGACATATAAACTGCAAACGGCAGTGTGGTTCTAAATTTACTATTTGAAGACTTGGGGAATGTGGAGTTACGCTGAAAATGCGATTATTCACAGGTTCACTCTGGCACAGAGTGGTAGTATCTGTTAGGTACACATGTGTGAGTCAAAGAGTTTGTGTGTGCGCCTGAGTGTATGTGTTATGTGAATACAGTGCATGCGTTTATGTGCATGTGTGGGACGGTGGGATGGCTATATCTATCTATCTATCTATCTATCTATCTATCTATCTATCTATCTATCTATCTATATGAAGGAATGGTATATTTTGAAAAAAAAAAACGTAGTTACTTACGCATCTACGTATCGTTCATTCGGTCATGAATTTGAACACTCACGGCTACTGGCGTGTGTTTACATTGTATATTACACGCTAAAGTCCATCTTCCTCGAGGGCACCGTAGAATCGTCAATGATCGCACAGATTTGGTTGAGTCATCAGTAACCGTACTGATGAGCTGTGATTTCGTAATTTCCCGTCCTCATATATATATAGCACCTAATGAGCCAGACGAACCTACTTAGGTTTTACCTAAACGGATCGTCAGGGAGTCAGGGAAAGCCAGCTTTCCCTGACGATTCCGTTTAGGTTCGACTGGCTCATTAGGTGCTATTTATTTAGTTTGCTCTACTTTTGTATTGAGCGCTTTCTGTTAGTCGTGTCGGTTTTTTTTCTTTTTTTTTGGTCTTTGTGCTGATTTCGGTCCGAATACTTGACTGTCTTTCCTGCGTTCAGCTCTTTCTTTTTTTACAACCATTTTTTCCTTCGTTCGATAGTTTTCGAGGAACGTTTTGGAGACGAGTATAAACATAATTTCGTTTATATATATATATATATATATATATATATATATTCAAAACAGATTTTCTAAACAAAAATTATTAAACACTATATTTCTGCCGTAATTCCTTAAAAACATCTAAAGTTATTAATATATTATAGAAGTGGGAAGACAGCAAACCTCAATAGACATAGATCGTAGAGCATATATAATTGCGTTTGTTTTTATTTAAAATTGATTTAATTTACATTGCGACATGGAAATTTCTATGTTTTGAGATTTATCTCGTCATCAGGCTATGTTCTATGACTATGGTGAAAATGATTTACATTTTAATGTAGAAAACAATGCGTTTTCTACTTAAAGAGTTAATATGGAAAGAGGAAAACATTTATGAGTGGGTTTAACTTAACTAATCAGTTTTGAAATTTGAAAATACGGGTTACATTTGGGCGATAGGGGTTCTTCCAGCTTATGGAAAAAATGTAATTTTATTCGGCTTGAGTTTAGACTACTTACATTCGGTAAAATGTATACATTATTATCCACAAAGGTAATTCTTTTAGATTTCTATGCATCTCATCTATTTTCAAAACAAAAAAGAAAGAAAACACTTTTTATTTTTGTCCTGACTTTTGGCATGATTGAACTATTTTTATTTGGTTCGGAATGCATTTTTTTCATTAATTTTTTGTATATTCTTAACTTGCCTAGATTTTAATATCTATTAAATTAATACTATATCATAATACAAAACAAAATACCGGATATATGTTAATTGATATTCTTTTATGAAGAATTATTAACTATATTCTAAGGTAAACATTTTTTGCAATTTTTACATATGACATTAACTTCACTAAGTTTATTTAATAGATCCTTATTGTTAAGAAATTAATAATGTATAGTTTTTCATACAGACACAATGGGGCCATGGTCGTTTAAAGATTTACATATTCTATTTTTCCTTTTTTTAGATACCGAAGATATTTTTGGTATTTAAAAGAAACCAGTAAAACCTCCACAATAAAATGGAAAATTTAAAAAGTTCACAGTTATATCATTTCACAGTTCTAGCATCACTTGTTCATTGTCTATGAATTTTTCAATCCATCGACGTATGTGCCACTGCGAAGGTCATTTAAATCTACATGTTCTTCTGCTTATTCACCTGGCCTATTTTAAGGAATCTTCTATGTCCGAATTTGTCTGAAGCGACCAGGGATGGATATAAATATACGTTTTCATTACTGCATCAGACTAGAAAGTGATATTTTTTAATGTTCCCCATATATCTCAAAGAGATATGAGAATGGTAAAATTTGCTGCAGCCTTATGATCAGCTAATGTGGTTTTTATAATACCTGGTGCGTTCCCCCACTTAATTAATACAGAACTCTCTTCTCATTCGCAAATACGCTATTGCGCTTTTAAATTAAAGGCAGAGAGAGAGAGAGAGAGAGAGAGAGAGAGAGAGAGAGAGAGAGAGAGAGAGCGCAAGAAGGGAGAAAATGAATGCATATTAATAAATATTGAAGAATAAACTTAGCAATGCAAACGCTGTTTTGGAAATCTGACGCCGAGGGGAAAAAACAAATGCAATAGTGAATTATGGTGAAATGATTTCCTTCAAGTCCGTCCATAATTTATTCATTTTTTTTTTTTAGCAAACTAATAGAACATATCTAATCTTGGAAAATGAACACTTAATACTGATCAATATTTCAGGATTATTTTGGCTGGAATCCGAATGAAAGAAAATGGTAATCGACTACTAGACGAATAGACAAATGAGGCGGATACAAGTTATCAATCGATCTATCCTATGACGTGCCAAAAGTCATCGATTAGTCGTCGGTATCATGTGGCAACCCTCTAGGCTGACGAACTGAAGACACTCGACGCCTTTGAAGAGATGTCGAACCAGGTCGTCTCGATATTTTTCCGAAGTCTCATAATATTTTGTGCAGAACAAATCCACTTATTTTTAAAAAGGCTGAAAGCGTGCGCCTGCTGATATCATTGGCTCTATGATATGCGGAAAATCTGGGACAGACAAATTTCGGAGTTTATAATATAAAACAGCTCATGGAATAGCCCGGATATGATGGATACAGATTCAGTGAGTAAACTTCTATACGTGATACGCGCGCGTGGGTAATCGTGTCTCTTTCGATCCATGAATGACTAGGTAGAAGATTTTCCTATAATAGGTTGCCATTCCTTTCGGTGGTACACTGGTTGCCAACCAAGGCTATAGAACCCGATCTGTTCTGCTATTCAACCCATAGCTGGAGGGAAAAGCGTTGGATTCATAACTTTCTCAATGATATTTGCGCGTAAGTGAATGCAACGTATTCAACTGGGATTTTACTAGTTCTCCAATGATGTGTATTACAACGCACATAAATTAGCATACGTATATTTGAACGAATATCTAGAGTCAACGATCGTAAACATGAGTGGGAAGGAAAGTCGGTGACGTGGAACTGTGGATTGGCGCCTATTTTAACTTGAATTTGTTAGTGTATTACAGAATCCTTCATGTCAATAGACCTCTCCTCCATACCCCATAAATAGTAGAAGGGCGAGAGAATGAGAATACCATACTTTGCGCATAAATTCTCCAAAAAACAGTGTTCACAATTGTTTTGATTAACTTTGGCCCGATGACACGGTGCATCATTCTGCTTGATTAAGATGTTCTAGTTAGGATCCTGGGTGTGAGTTGTGGTGCAGTGAATATCGACTCGGAACAACAAATCGGGGAGCCGAGTTCGAATTCCAGTTGAATTCATTGCAATCACTTACACACAAATACCCTTGGGAAAGGTTTTAATCCGTTTCTTCCCTCCAGTTATGGGTTAAATAATAGGACAGATTGGGTTCTATAGCCTTGGCTTGCAACCAGTTTGCTTAAGAAAGCAATAGTAACCTACTGCGGGATAATCTTTTTCCCAGTCAGTCATGTCTCTTTCGAGACATGATCGCCCAAAGCGTGTATCACGTATTGCATTAACTGACTGACTAGTTAGGATCTACAAACTATTCATAAATAGCTGTAAATAATCATGAAACAATAAACGGGTGTTAGTTAATGTCGTGTTTAGTCAGGCCATCAAACCGAAAACATGCCATGTGAACAAATATGACACAGCCAATGTAAAAACTATGAGCTTGCTGAAAAGTGAAGTAGACACCTTCGTAGTATCAGCAGCGTAGCCACGCACCAAAACAAGCAGTAACTAAATGCAGCTTTGTTGAAGAGTTGGGTATATGGCCACATGATGTATGCACTACAGCAGGACCCTAAAACCACCAATAAATTTTACTTTAGCTGGTTGGCGCGTGGGATAGATTATCTCATGAGGTCAACACAACAGAAAGAGGTCAAACTAAATGACAAAAGCAATAAAGCTGACATCTATTCAATATAAAACAATTAAACAGCCATCTACTCACGCGTAGTTTAAAAAGCAATAAAAAACATTAAAAAGAAATCTAACATGTGAAACAAATTATAATATTAAAAATAAAAAGTAAAACGAATACCAACCAATCGCAAATAAAACCAATTCCACAAATTATCAAATCACCCCAAACTCTTTACAAAAAAATAAAAAATAAAAATAAATAAAACAACCGGGACTCAACAGCAAGAAACCCAGCTCTGATAAGTGAAGGTAT